>JAWZYT010003830.1:0-127500 GCA_034508575.1 Petrolisthes manimaculis | reverse complement strand
CCAACGATGCTGCTTCCTCCTCCTCCAGCCACCAACAGGCTTTCTCTCCTTCTCCTTCCAGCCAACACCAGCCTTCCTCCTCCTCATCCTCTCATCACCAGGCTTTCTCTCTTTCTCCCTCCAGCCAACACCAGCCTTCCTCCTCTTCTTCCTCTCATCACCAGGCTTTCTCTCCTTCTCCCTCCAGTCAACAACAGGCTTTTTCACCTTCTTCCTCCAGTCAACAACAACAACAGGCTTCCTCGTCCTCCTCTCATCACCAACCATCATCTTCCTCCCGTCACCAAGCCTCCTCTTCTTCATTCTCCAGCCAGCAACAACATCAACAACAACAACAACAACAACAACCATCCACATCCATTAAATCCACGTCTGCCAGTGAGGCCGCCCCTTCATCATCATCATCATCATCATCAACAACATCACGAAGAAAACAAAGGCAGCAACTACAACACCAACAACAACTACAACAACAACAGCAAATAGAGGAGCAACAACAACAACAAAAACAACAACAACAACAGGAACAACAGCAAACACTACAAACTCAACCCCAACCCCAACCCCAACCCCCACCCCCACCCCCACCCCCACCACCACCACCACAGCCACAACCACAAAAACCCTCCCTACCACAACAATCCCCCTTCGGAGATACTAAGATACCTCCCCCTGTACCATCTCGGAGGCGGGCAAGGGGTAGTAATCCATCAAGTGGGAGTGTAAATAGACAACCCACGTACCCACAACAACAACCATCACAACAACAACAACAACAGCAACCCTCCATCTCTAACACTAAGCCCACAGGAACATAACAGTTGGCAGCCTTCCCCCGTTCCTCGGTTATGTATCGGCAGACGGCAGTTTAGGAGGGAATATGTAGTACTAAAAACAACACCCCCAACTGCCTAAAATATATGAAGAAAAAATATATATAATCTGCCAATTCGATTTTCAATAGGATAGTTCGTCTGATTTCGCATGTTTTATTTTATTGTTTACTCTGTGTTTACTGTGGAGGTGGCATCCATGGTGTGTAGTGGTGAAGGAGTCGAAATGAAATAACCAAACATATCGATCACAGCCAATACCACACCACACACACTTTGGTCTTGTGGTGACTGAGTGCCTTTTCCTTGTTAAAACAGGAGCGCTTCTTTCACTACTAAATATTACAACTGCTATCACTACTACTAAATATTACTACTAAATATTACAACTGCTATCACTACTACTAAATATTACTACTAAATATTACAACTGCTATCACTACTACTAAATATTACTACTAAATATTACAACTGCTATCACTACTACTAAATATTACTACTAAATATTACAACTGCTATCACTACTACTACTACTACTACTGCTACTGCTACTGCTACTCATACTATTACTCCTACTACTACTGCTACTGCTACTCATACTATTACTACTAATACTACTACTACTACCACTCGTAATTTCATTATCATTATTATTACAATTGTTATTGATTATTGTTGTTATTATTATTACTATTATATTACTATTATATTACTATTCATGCATTTGCAATTGTTTATTATTATTATAATTATTATCACTATTCATGCATTTGCAATTGTTATTATCATCGTTATTTTATTATTACTTTTGTTTATACTACCGAGTGACGGGTGGAGGCAATGACTGAATGATTAAGATGGACTATTATTGTGTATTTTATTACCAGGTGAAAACACATCGCCTTCTCATTAGTCACTTCTTGGTAAACCTAATGGAAACTCACAGAAAATTATATCAAACAATAACAATATTATTTGAATATTATGAAACTCGAAAATTATCAACAAAATTAATTATGCAACTCAACAAATTAGTTATGTAACTCGAAAATTATCTACAAATGAATTATACAAATCGAAAATTATCTACAAATGAATTATGCAACTCGAAAATTATCTACAAATTAATTATGCAACTCGAAAATTATCTACAAATTAATTATGCAACTCGAAAATTATCTACAAATTAATTATGTAACTCGAAAATTATCGACAGATCATGGAATTAGGAAATAATATTCTATACACTAATTATAAACATTATATATATTATATATACCAAAATCTGCTTTAGGACGAGACCATAAGTTGAATAGGAATTAATATGTTTTCTCCTGGTAAAGAAAATACACTGTCGAAATAATAAATAAACACTTATAATAATTAACGAATGGGAGAGCAAAAAAACAAAAACCACAACAATAATGATAACACATAAGTTCAATAAATAAATAAATAAATAAATAAATAAATAAATAAATAAATAAATAAATAAATAAATATATCAACGAGAGATCAGACAGCAAGACAATTAATTATTTTAACGAGATGAATATGTCTGCGTTTATATGATGATACGATGTTTAATTAATAGATTTATGGAAGGATGTGTACAGTTGACCACAAGAATTCTTACACAGGCAATAATATTATGGAAAGAGAGGTCATTCATTCCTTATACAGGAAATATAAACTACAAGAAATGGTCTACCAAGTGACTCGGTAATTACAAAAACAAGAAACCTAATAATAATAATAATAATAAAAATAATGTAGTACCGTACTGCAGTTACGTCTTATTTACATTTTCTGTATGTTGCAAACCCTCGACAACAACAACAACAACAACAACAACAATAACAATAACAACAACAACAAACCTGTGTATGAATTCTTGTAGTCAAAACTGAGTTGTATGACGGATAAGAAATGATTGACAGGACAGTAATGTTTATATGGTCATTATTTCAACTCTTAATAACTACTGCAATAATCCTTGCCAAGAAACAACCTTCATGATTTGTGAAAGACTGTGTGTGTGTGTGTATTAGAAACTATGTGTGTGTGTGTGTGTGTGTGTGTGTGTGTGTGTGTGTGTGTTAGAAACTGTGTGTGTTTGTGTGTGTGTTAGAAACTGTGTGTGTGTATATTAGAAACTGTGTGTGTGTGTGTGTGTGTGTGTATTAGAAACTGTGTGTGTGTGTGTGTGTGTGTATTAGAAACTGTGTGTGTGTGTGTGTGTATTAGAAACTGTGTGTGTGTGTGTGTGTATTAGAAACTGTGTGTGTGTGTGTGTGTGTGTGTGTGTGTGTTAGAAACTGGTTACCGAGGCTATATTAAGTACTCTATTATATACATGTACAGTTACGATCACTAATACGTTTACAGGTGTGCTTCGAATACCTATAGAGACAGTAAATATAATATAATAAATATTATACACAATCAGATCATCATTGGAATTACTTTAAATTGGACTGTTCATAGTTTCAATTACAGCTGTATACTTATTTGTGCTCGTGACCGTACCAGCGAATGAAGGATGTATAGATATGAACCGAATAATAATAATAATAATGATAATATTAACTAAACTAACTTTCCTATCAGTATTAAACTATCAAACTGTTTTTTTTTTTTTTTTTTTTTTGTGTGTGTGTGTGTGTGTGTGTGTGTGTGTGTAGACTAATTAAGGCAGCTATAAGGGAATGTAGATGTAAATAAGGAAAAGGAAAATTAACAAATAATAAGTAAAAAGCGTCGCACCCCCAATAAATAACTAAATATATAAAAAATAAATAAATGCAGAAAAATGAGAGAATATGCAATTACAGGAAATATAAGACAATAAAACTAACTAAGATTCGAGAGAAAGTAAAATAAAATGTTCCCTTAGTAATCATCAGAATCATAAATAATAAAAAGATGTTATTACGTTCTTCTCCTATATGTTGTTATAAAATAGACCTATATACTCTTCACAGCTTGCCATGTTACTCTTGTGAATGAAAGGAATAGGCCTACAGTATCTATATATAATGATCACATTGCAGTTACGGAAATAATTATAATCAGATGCTGCTGGAAAATATTTGGACAACTTCACAACAATATTATTATTATTAGTTTAATTAATTAAGAACCCTGTGATCGTGTATGAGAATTGGTGGCTTTTGGTTCCTCCTGATTATATATGCCACGAAACAAGCTCCTTCTATACAGATGGTGGCGTTTCGTGACAATATTTTACATGGTGTTTCGTGGCAATATTTGAAGGACTCATTTACCTCCAATATTCTGACTACATCACATCACATCACATGGTGTTTCGTGGCAATATTTGAAGGACTCATTTACCTCCAATATTCTGACTACATCACAATCATCACATCACAGGGTCCCTTATATAAACTACTACTTCGAGGATAATAAGGTTCTTCGTCACTCAGCTGTTATCATTTCTGTAATACGAAGTGAGCCACGATGAGCCTTTTTTATTTCTTTTTTAAATCTCGAAGAAGTTGTTTTATAGTTCCCACACTTTATCTTCTCGTACCAGCTACACGTATGATCAATAATGTACAGTCACGTGCACTAATAAGTATCCAGGTGTGCTTCGAATACCTAGAGACAGTATATATATAAATAAATGCACAATAATATCACTATTTGTATTATCATGACTTCGTTGGTGATATGTACTGTTCAACCAAATCTGTATAACTTATTAGTGCTCATGACTGTACTCTACGAATTACTATAGCCTATAATAATGTATTGTGACAACTACCTCTTCTCTCCTTCCTATAATAATTATATATATATATATACTTCACCGTCGTACTCCCATTCTTATCTATAACATTCTCAAGTAAGTCTTCTATCACCTACTAGGCTTTTATATCATCATTATTATTATTTTTCCTGGGGCTGTAAAACAAAATAAAATTGCAAAGTGGATCTGGATATTCTCTGGAGTCATGTGTTGGATTCTGTGTGTGTGTGTCTATCTTTGCTGTAGTCTACTGTACTGTACTGTATATTTAGCATCATCAGTCATACATGCATACATACATACATACATACTGTACATTAATGCTTTTCTTCCTAATAAAAAAAAAAAAAACTTTGCACAATAATTATCGATCATCTTCTTAGTTGTAAATCGAAGCTGAACTCAGATTAGGAATGTGTCACGTATGTTTGCTGCAGATAAGATAAATAAATAAGATATTTTATGTACTGTTTCGGACACATGAAACAGATGCACTTCAAACGGCCTGGCCACTCAGTAAGCATAGAATAGAACCCCTCGCCTCTACACACACACACACACACACACATACACACACACAGTAACGTCTCCTTCTATACCTTATGCTCATTGAGGGGCCTCGCGTTTCAGGTGGTCATTTCTGTTTCATAATTATTGTCTGCAACTGTACAATCAAGCAAGAATATTCAGCTTGATCATTTAAATATAAGTTTATATCTCGGTATTTACCAGTTGTATAAAGAGCATATTTATTATATAGTTGCTCCCAGTACATGCAATTTTCTAAGTAATAATGAGTCAAATAATGCCAAAACATTATCCAAGAGAAACTTCAACTAGCTAATTAATATTCAAACTTCAACTAGCTAATTAATATTCAAACTTCAACTAGCTAATTAATATTCAAACTTCAACTACCCAATTAATATTCAAACTTCAACTAGCCAATTAATATTCAAACTTCAACTAGCTAATTAATATTCAAACTTCAACTAGCAAATTAATATTCAAACTTCAACTAGCTAATTAATATTCAAACTTCAACTAGCTAATTAATATTCAAACTTCAACTAGCTAATTAATATTCAAACTTCAACTAGCCAATTAATATTCAAACTTCAACTAGCCAATTAATATTCAAACTTCAACTAGCTAATTAATATTCAAACTTCAACTAGCTAATTAATATTCAAACTTCAACTAGCAATTTAATATTCAAACTCACTATTGTTGCTTGTTCTTCATTAACATATCCTAGTAAGTAATAGTCAGCAAGTAATAGTTAGCAAATAACACGGTAAACACGCACAAAAATACAACAAAACTAGAATACAGAATACAGTAGGCCTATACAAAAATACAACAAAACTACAGACACCTTTACATCTTATTCGCTTTTGCTACATTGGAGTGCCTTGATTCCTCCAAAGTATACCAGGAAACAGGACCAGAAAAGCAAAAATAATGGTGTGTTCTGTTGCTTGAAATAGTTTGGAGGATTCAGTTGCTCCAAATTTACCAAAAAAGAATTTCCGCCTTAATTAAGGGGGAAGTTTTGTGTTGGTAATAATGGAGCAACTGATTCCTCCAAACTATTCCAAACAACAGGACACCATTATTATTTATTCATATGCTAGTCTTGTTTCCTGACATATCTTGGAGGAATCAAGGCAATCCAATGTACTAAAAATGTAACCTATATACGACTCTCTTATTAAACATGTAAAGGTGTTTAGTTAAGGACCCTGTATGTGTTCAATCCTATATGGGAAAAGGAGGCTTCTGATTCCTCCTGACAATGCCACGAAACAAGCTCATTCCATATATATAGGTATGTGTGTGTGTGTGTGTGTGTGTGTGTGTGTGTGTGTGTGTTTCGTGGCAATATTTGAAGGACTCATTTATCTCCAATTTTCTGACTACATCACAGGATCCATTAATTAATTAAACAAAATATTATAAAGTTAAGTACAAGTATGATTATAATAATGATAACGTCACAATGTACATAATTATTAATATAGTACAGTAGTTTATTCTTTATATAATTAGTGGATAATTAGTAGTAATCCATTTTGATTTATGGGGAGAGTATAATTTTGGTACATTGGAGCACTTTGATTCCTCCAAAGTATGCCAGGAAACAAGACCAAATGAATAAAAATAAGGTGTTCTGTTGCTTGGAATAGTTTGGAGGAATCAGTTGCTCCAGATTTACCAACATTGTATTCCTTCCCTTAATTGTTTTGGGATTATGTTTCATTTTTAAGGAACCCTGTGATGTAGTCGGAAATTTTGGGGGTAAACGAGTCCTTCAAATATTGCCACGAAACACACACACACACCTATATGGAAGGGGCTTATTGTTTCGTGGTATATTTAGGATGAATCAAAAGCCTCCAATTCCCATACAAGATCACAGGGTCCTTAATTATAAAGAAAGATATATCAACATTTAAATAGCACTGTACATATGTTCTGATTACAATAATTTCACCAGATTATTATTATTATTATTATTATTATTATTATTATTATTATTATTATTATTATTATTTACATGAAGTATAATCAGTGTTGGCTGCTGTACAATAATTAGTATCAAATTATAAAACCAATAATGTCATACTGGTAATTATGTAAGATAAAACTTGTGATATATGCAATACTTTTTCTAGTAATATAACAAATACTAGTATTAACTATATGCTACTATGTATTATATCACTAACTTTAAAATATTAAAAACACAAAATATATCAGTCTGCTCCTACTACTACTACTACTACTACCACTACTATTATTATTACTACTACTACTACTACTACTACTACCACTACTACTATTATTACTACTACTACTACTACTACTACTACTACTACTACTACTACTACTACTACTACTACTATTATTACTACTACTACTACTACTACCACTACTACTACTACTACTATTATTACTACTACTACTACTACTACCACTACTACTAACTACTATTACTACTACTACTACTACTATTTAATATTCCACCATAATTATTATTCTAGCACTAATATCATAAAAAAAAAAAACATCAAAATTATCTTTATGTTTTGTTAGTAAGATACAATATAAGTACCTGTTTATATAGCTACTGTGGTCTATCTGTGATGTTAGCTAATAAAAAACATGTTATTTTTTTTACTAATAACTTCACATAATTTTTTTTGACAGGTTCACTTTTATTTTCTCGAATATATAGGTTCACTTTTTTTATGACAAGTTCACTTTATTTTTCTCTAATAGGTTCAATTTTTTTTAATAGCTTCTCTTATTCTTTTTTTTCTAATAGCTACAAGTTATTATAGTTTCATAAATGTGTATCATATCTTCTTACGTTTAAAATACTTAATTATTACGTTTCCCTATATAACTACCCATCATTTTTTGTTATAGTAACGAACAAATTATTATTATTATTACCATTATTATTATTATTACTATTATTATTATTATTATTATTACGATTATCATTATTATTACAATTATTATTACAATTATTATTATTATTTATTATTATTATTATTTATTATTATTATTATTTCATTCTGATAGTAAATGGAACTTAGGACATAAATCTTGTCTCATAAAATTCCTCCTAATCCTTCAACTAATATTATTCACCTCTTTACCAAACGTATTCCATTAAAACTCTTAATAAAGGGGGGGTGGGAATTGGGGGACAGGCTTGGGGTAGGGGGGTTGGGGGTGCGGAAGTAGGGGGACACTGTGGCTTGGGGTAGGGGGGTTTGGGGTTGCGGGGACAGGCTTGGGGTAGGTGGGTTGGGGTTGCGGGAGTAGGGGGACAGGCTTGGGGTAGGTGAGGGTAGCAAGCCTGTCCCCTATTCCCGCACCCCCCCTAAGCCTGTCCCCTACTCCCACACCCCTTTAATCCTTTCTCTTTGGTAAATTGGAGGGTTTCAGATTCCTCCAAACTATGCCAGGAAACAGGAGGTAGGACATGTGTGTTAGTGAATATATAGTAACTGATTCCTCCAAACTATGCCAGGAAACAGACCACCTTAATTATAGGAGTAGTCTAGTACAGTGTTAGTAAATCTGGAGTAACTGAAGCCTCCAAACTATTCCTAGCAACAGGATACCATGCATTAGTTTTCTTAATCTGGTTCCGTTTCCTGTATACTTTGGAGTAATCAAGATAGTCCAGTATATCAAAAGTGTAGCCTTAATGTTACTAATAATGTTACTAATAATATTACTAATAGGGGATCTTGTTTCTTGGTATAGTTTGGAGGAATCAGAGACCTTCCAATTCATCAGCTAAAGTTAAAAATCTTTGGTGAATAACATAAAGAATCCGATCAAAATAATAATAATAATAATACTATAAGTAAAACTATTCCTGAGGTGTTTATTAATGAACCCTAAAATGGAATACTGTTGGGATGTAATGGATTATGTACAGTCAACAGCACAAGTACACGTCAATACCATGTACTTAATATATAATGCTAATATAACTATATAAAAAAGTTACATTCTGAACCACTTTCCATTTTCACAACATATGTAATTCAACCATATAAGAGATATGTCTTTCATCTCTGCATTATAAATAGTGTTATAGCATCGCTTTATAGGCTCATACTTACGCAAGTGGAAATGAAGTGAACTTATGCTGTCGACTGTACAGGTGAATATATACGGTATATATATATATGGGATATTTCTAATGTACGGGTATGACCAGAGATAATCAATGTAATTTACTATGTTCAATCTCTTTCTTAACAATATTATGCTATGTATACTTTACGAGGTTCTTGCATGCCACAGTGTATATATTGCATTTGCAAGTAACGTTGTCGAGAAGGTTTACAACAGCTATAACGTACACTCGTGATACGTAATTCCTGACCAGAGACGAAAGGCAGGCACCACACACACACACACATATACCTTACATTTGAACGCAGCCTCTGTAGGTATACTGGGTGGGGAAATGAGCAATACCAGGCGATTCGAAGCTTTCTGCTCCTCACACTCTGGTCAGAAATTATGTATCACGAGTGTAATGTACCTATAATAGTGACGTTCATCTCAATACTATTAAAAACATTTCTCTAGGTTATTAATACTCTTGGAAACCACGTGTAAGACTCTCTGATAATATATGAAGCATTCCATGATATTACAAACCAGGATAGGATAGGATAGGATAGGATAGGATAGGATAGGATAGGATAGGATAGTTGGCTGGAAACACTACAGAAAGGGAGATTGGATTGCTGGTATGTTTCTTCAGTACGTGAATGTGTTTGTGTGTTTATTTGTTTGTTAGTTTGACACCCTTCATGTTCAGTGACTCGATTCCAGACAACAACACCAGTTAGACAAATACAGAAAATACCTTATCATTCAAACTATATATTTTAAGCAATCAGTCACACATAACGAAAATTTACAGTAGATTTTGAGATACACTAGGCCTATTTGACTAATTTGCAAACCGTCAGAACTCTTACCATTATATTATAAATAAATTAGAGGTGAGAGCAGCTAATCCATTTAATCCATCTAATTCTAAAGCATTTCTAGTGTAATGTATAGAAGTTATCCCACCTACATGAGCATATACATTTTCATCAGATATTTTGCCTGCACAACTATAGCCTAATTCTGTTATCTGTATTTTGCTGTTGCTTGTAAAATGTATAACAAAGGCTATAAAATTATACAATCTTTTTCAGGATGCTGGTGGTTGGTTGATACATAATAGGCCAATATTGTTACTAAATAGACCAATATTGTTACTAAAAGATATTACCGTGGTGGAAATGATTAAGGGGGTGTGGGAGTAGGGGGACAGGCTTGGGGGTGGACTGAGGGGGGTGCGGGAATAGGGTGACAGGCTTGGGGTGGGTAGAAAGCCTGTCCCCCTATTCCCGTACCCCCCTAACCCTCCCCCCAAAAAACCCAAGCCTGTCCCCCTACTCCTGCACCCCCCAAACCTCCCCCAAGCCTGTCCCCCTAATCCCACACCCCCTTGAAGACTGATGTGCAATGTTTATGTTTAGTTAGTTATACCGGTACGTGTTTTGGGACGCCTCTTATATGATCACAACTCTTATCTATATTATGGGTCGTATATAAGGAAAGCTAATGGCCAGAGATGATAACTATATATGACATAATAAATTGAAGATTGTTATTAATTCTGCTAGTTAGTAATCATTAAGGTGGTATTTCTCTTTTGGTACATTGGAGTGCCTTGATTCCTCCAAAGTATGATAGTGTTATTTACCTGGAATAGTTTGGAGGCTTCAGTTGCTCCAGATTTACCAACACACACACATACACTGCAAATGGTGAACTAGCTTTTATTCTACATCCTCATCCTATTCTAATAATAATAATAATAATAATAATAATAATAATAATAATAATAATAATAGAGGTCCTATACTTTAAATCATCTCTCCATTAACTAACCAATCCACTCTTTCATTCCCATGCAAAATTACAATACCTTTTAATTCCTCTCCCTCCATGGTTGACCGAGGGATATAATGATTAATTAATAAACTTTGAATGCTTTGGTGATGTGTTGTTTTCTCGTTAATTACCCTCTGAATTGTGTATTACAGATTCTAAACTTTTTTTTATGTATTTTTTATGTATTTTTAATATTTTATGTATATACGGTATCAAATAAATAAATACTCTTCAAAATGAGAAGCAAGACAGATAAAAAAGAGGTATGTACAATACACTGATAAAACAGACAATACAAAAACTGAAAAAAAAAAAAAAAAGGTGTTGTAGGACAAGAAGCGTATTATAAAGCGTGTGAAGGAGAACGAGAGGGATTCACTATAATGTTATAAAGGTCAGCTAGTAGGTAGGTAGGTAGGGAGGTAGGGAGGTAGGGAGGGAGGGGGGCGATCGAAGGAGACGAGGATTTGGAATGCCAGCTATACTATAAGACTCTTGAATTGGGTAAGAAAGAAGGGAGAGTTTGGTGGTAATAATTAAACCGATTCTGATGAAGTTCTATATATTTTCCTTTAATAATAATTATTAATGGCATTTTACGTCAGCGTTATTACATTTCAAGTTTACTGTTTATTCTTTTACACACGTCCTGGGTGACCATAACGTTTTACTAGTTGAAATTATGTATTCAAAACGTCCTGCGTGCAAACTGACATACTAAATGATAATAATAATAATAATAATAATAATAATAATAATAATAAGCAATATACTGATATTTAAGATCTATACTAACCATCATGACTTTTATAATTTAACTGCACAAAAAATAAAAATGCGTACATAGTTTCAAAATGGGCGGCAATAATAATCAAATTAGGCGGCAAAAAATATAATTGCGTACGTAGTGTCAAAATGGATGGCAATAATAATCAAAATAAGCGACAAAATATAATTGCGTTGGTAGTGTCAAAATGGGCGTAAAAGAATATAGTTACATACGTAGTGTCAAAATGGGCGGCAACAATAATATTACTAGGCTCGTGGGTACCTTAGTAAACAACAAATATGGCGGCTAAGGAACCCAAGCTACCCGAGATTCCCAAAGCTGAGCCTGATGTTATTGGAGCCGATAAGGAAAATGAACCCCTTCAACCTTCCGATGGGGCCAAGAAGAAGAGGGAAGAACGAGATGAGGGTGATAAAAAGAGGGAAGAGAGAGAGGAAGGAAAGAATAATAATAATAATGAGGGTGACGACTTGAAGCTGGTCATAGGAGAGCAATACATGGTTCGCAGAGGAGACGATACATGGCGTAAGATGATGCATTATTTACTTCCTATTGTGTAAACATAACCTCATTTCTAAATTATAGGAATCATAATTAATTCTGGTTCCTACAGTATCCTTATTATGCATACGGTAAATGTGATGGGCCGCACTGATGCAAATTTCGTTTTGCCTTTTCTCTATGTCTTCTAAATGTCTTTGGGTCATAAATGAGGTTACTTTTTAATTTGGTCTCAAAGGACACATAAATTTGGTTCTGTAGGTTGCTTTGATCCAGATTAGGTCAGGTTGGTTCATCTGACATCAAGAAATCATTTCCTTCCGTTCTCATTTCTACATATTGATAAAACGAAAAAAAAAAACTATGACAGACCCACAGCTCAGAATAAAAATGCAGGGGAAGCCCTTGTTAAGGATTACCAATGGTAGCATTTTATGGTTATGGATCACAAAACATTAGGAATGATTGGCCAATACAGTACAGTATAATTGTCCCAGTCCAAGTCAGGAAAGATTATTTCCAAAATGTAGCATTTCATGCATAAATAAACAGTGCTTGATATGAATTATTTATTTTTCTGCTTTGCGTTAAGTCACCTCTGTCCACTTTAAATGCCAATTGATACTGGTAAAATGGAAACATTTGTCTTTAAAGTCTTTTCACTTTTCTGGAATAAAAACATAATAAAATGCTAAGTCTATTAAAATAATGCATATCCGTAAGAAACTGTTAATGTAAGGGAAATGATTAATAGTAACAGTCTCATTAATTAAACTGTCAGTGAATAAATTCTGTAATAACTTTAAAAATAGGAACAAATTTTATAATGTACATTAGTGGATACTTAAATAATAAGCATCAAGTTAGGTATGGAAAGTTAATCTGATCTGGCTGAAGTGGCAATGTTGGTACTGTACTGTGTAGATAACTAATGGAAAACTTATTATATATCCTAAAATGTAACCCTTTCTGTTAAGCATCGTACAAGTATGCACAAAAATTACCATATACTGTACTTTTTTTCAGCGTTAAAATTGTAACTTTGTATCCCTCATAGCATTACAATTATATCTTAACAGTATATGAAAAAAAGCATGAACTTTCCTCTAAAACTCTCTGAAATTACAGAGGCAGCAGAGATCATCCAGCGACGTTTCAATGATGTGGAGATGCAAGATGAATATTATGTTCATTATGACGGCCTAAACCGACGCTTGGACGAGTGGGTCACTAAAGAAAGGTATAAAATGTTTCAAATTCATATAATTGTTAGGTACTAACTTGCTGCTATTTGTGCATAGTATTACCGGTAGTCGTTGCAATGCTTCTGAGTAGCCTAGCTCTACCTACCGATACCGTAAAATATCACGTAATTTAATTCAGGTAGTAAGTTTCCAGTTATGTACAATGTACACAAGGGCATATATGGGGATCAGAATGCAATTTGCTTTTAATAAGTTCTAACTTTCCTTGCCATGCCAATACTTGTCAAATACTGTATTATCTTGAAATAATTTATTTGAGTGCATGATGGTGTCAGATAAGTTGCATCTTGGAACACTATAATTATGTAAGTGGTATTTGTCAGGTGTAATGCTACCATACAGTACTTTCCTCATCATTTATTGCTTTTTGTGCAGGATTGACCTGTCTGAGCTTTATCAGCGTGGGGGGAAGACGCTCACTGGTAATGACCTTCTCAATGACCAGACTGCAGGCAGAAAAATCACCAGAAACCAGAAGAGAAAGCACGATGAAATTAATCATGTCCAGAAGGTCAGTATTCAGACACCAGAAACAACAACTGGAGTCTGAACAAATATTCTTACAATATCTTGTTGGAAGAGTAATCTCATCAGAATTACTTCAGTTGATATGGTGAAGGTAGTTGTTAGTTTTGGATCCTTATCCTTGTCTGCTCTCAGCTACACCTATGCCCTTTGTCTTACCCATCCCACTTCACCAGACCTATGCAGACATGGATCCCACAACGGCGGCGCTCGAGAAGGAACACGAAGCTATTACCAAAGTCAAGTACATTGACCGAATACAGATTGGCCGCTTTGAGATTGACACTTGGTACTTCAGCCCATATCCGGAGGAGTATGGCAAAGTGCCCAAACTGTACATCTGCCAGTACTGTCTTAAGTATATGCGCCTTGAAAAAACTTACAGATATCACCTGGTGAGTGGAGTCTATATTTCTAATATTTTCTAGTTCCTTGGCTATGATATGGTCTACCCAATACGGTAACCAGTAAAAATACTTTCTTTTGATATTCAGACGTAACTCTTATGAGAGAATTTGTAATATGATCCCAAAGGAGTTTTGTGGAAGATATTCAACCATTTTTTATTTATTGTTTTTGAAATTTATGGAACTATAAACACACTCATATAGAACCACAGACAACAGGAAGTCAAGGGAAGACCAGGAGCTAACACTAGACTGTGACTACTGGTATTGTATAACCTAAACATAACTTGCTTGTATCAGCTATAGGAATCCCCAGTGTGAGTGCAGCTAACATAAACTAATTGGCACCCATTCTAATAATATCCCCTTCCAGAGTGAGTGTACTTGGAGGCAACCACCTGGACGAGATATATACCGCAAGGGAACACTAAGCATATATGAGGTAGATGGGGCCGACCACAAGATATACTGCCAGAATCTCTGTCTCCTGGCGAAACTTTTCCTCGACCACAAGACACTCTATTTTGATGTGGAGCCATTTCTCTTCTACATCCTGTGTGAGGTGGATAAACAGGGGGCACACCTCGTAGGCTGTTTCTCAAAGGTAATGTTGGCTGATATAAAAACGACATCGTTTTTCAGTCTTTAAGTAATAAAACAAATACGTATACTGTATGATATTTTACTTAGCTGTTTTGTGCTTACCTATATGAGTGCCATTGAAAGTCTCCTTTTACTGTACCTGTACTGTGTCCTGTCTAGTACTTATAATGGAAGGATGACTAGAATGATACTTACATTGTATGACCAAATAATTTTGTAGATACAAATGTTGATCCATTTTACGAACATTTGCAAAGTACGGCCAGCATTCAGTAGGTTTAAGGGGGTTGCAAGATCTGAATTTCTAAATTTCTGAGTACAGTAATATATTGAGGTTTATAATATTGAGAATTTACTGTAATGCAAACTTTAACCTGAGAAATTAAGGCACACACCAAGTAACTGACTGGGTCTTGTGTTATTGCTGCAGGAAAAGGAATCACCAGATGGGAACAACGTGGCGTGCATCATGACCCTTCCACCTTTCCAGCGTAAAGGCTATGGAAAGCTACTCATCGCCTTCAGGTATACCAAAATTGATAATTTTCCTATTTAATCTTGTACGGTACTGTATTGCTGTATAGTAAGAAAAAATTGATATGCAGTGATAGAGAATACAATACAGTACTTGATTAGAGATGATTGGGGAATATCTACTCTTGCCAGATTTTTACTTTCTAAGTACAGTAACTGTATTCTTCTCCTACAGCAGTGAGGCATGTACAGTAATAATAATTCATTGTACCAAACTAACCCTTGATAACTACAGTACTCCTTTTTCTATCTTTCTGCCACAGCTATGAATTGAGTAAGCTGGAGGGTGTGGTGGGAAGTCCAGAGAAGCCACTTTCAGACCTAGGCAAGCTCTCCTACAGATCGTACTGGACCTGGGTCTTGTTGGAGATACTTAGAGACTTCAAGGGAACACTCTCAATTAAGGATTTAAGGTAAATATGATCATTGTAGGTTCAATATTGTAAGGGGGAAAGATGAAACATTAAAGGTAACCAATTACACATATGAAATACTGAATGTTTCAGTTATTTCACATTTGGGAGTTAGGTAGACAGTTGGTGATATTAAATAGCTTCAGTGGTGCTCCATGTATGGCTTATGAAATGTTCACTGTAACAAATCAGAAAAGGAGGGGAGGGACATAAAAGGCCTATCACTACATCTTCCCCAAGACAGCTGTTAAGGTTGAGCCCCCACGCTATGTACGGTATGAAAAAATATAATATAACCACCACCACATGAGCACTCAGTATCATCAACACTCTTTGAATTAGAATATTCTAACACTTCCCACCTTCCACCCATAGCCAGATGACAAGCATAACTCAGCAAGACATCATTTCAACACTACAGAACATCAACCTGGTCAAGTACTGGAAGGGTCAGCATGTCATATGTGTCACACCTAAGCTGGTCGAGGAGTACATTAACTCAGCTCAGTTCAAGAGGCCCAGGCTCACCGTAGATTCCTCCCTTTTAAGGTATGCTGGATAATTTGCAATTTTTATCTCATTATAGATACTTTATTTATTGGGTGTAGTGACACATTTCTTGGGGCCAGAAAGAGGTTTTGAAAAGAGATGATGTAATGTAGGAAAAAGAAGAGTTATGTCAGAAAGACCTTGTTATTATCACTCAGGAGGAGACAGAGAGGAGGGACAGAAAGCTCATTGGAAAAAGAAGGGACAGTTCAAGAGAGTAAAGGTTTGGGTCAGAAGGGGCACAAAACTCTTAAAATATTGGCCACATCTTAGAAGGCATTTTCTTGTAATAGGTTTTGAAAGAGTGAGTAAATGTGAGTACTGTACTGTACAGTATAACCTACAGTATTTCACTAGAGTATTTTGTTTCTTAGTTACAATTTTTTTTTTTTCCAACCCTGGCCCTGGAGCCTCCCAGCTCGTGTAAAAAGGGAAATGGGGTACAGTATTCATAATCAGTGGAGAAGGGATTGATGATTGAGATTTGAGATATGCGTTTTTTTAATTTCAGATGGTCGCCTCCTAAACGACAGCCAGGCCAAAAGAGGAAGTAATTTATCATGAAGTGAAGACCTGTTTTGTAGTCAGTGTGTATGTGTATGTGTGTGTGTGAAGGGAAAGGAAAGAAAGTATGTAATGATACATCACACAAGGATGAATTTCATTTTAACATATCTGCTATTGGTCCTTTCTCAACCTTATCCTTCTAAAACAAGTGTAGTGCTGCCAAGGAGTGTTTGATGTCATATGTGGACCAAAATTGAAGCAAAATGCACCTTACTTCTGCTGAGAGAGCAAGTGCAGTTTATACAAAAAACAAAAGAATATTAATGGTGTACTGCCTGGAACCCGAGTGTAAAGACTGGAAGTTGTTCTATGAATCAAAAGTCCACCCATGAATTGTAACCAATTGAATGTCAGTTTTGTCTAGAACCTTAGTGTGATGTTGGGACCAGATTTACAACTAAAAGCATCCTATGTTTGCCCACATTAATAATGTGAATTGTAGTCTTAGAAAATCTTGATGGGAAGTTGAAGGTCTACTGAATCCTCCACACTACAACATGTAACAGGTCCTCTAGTCTTAACACTGTTGAGGTAATTTGTTTTTCGAGATAGTTTGGAGGAATCAGCAGCCCTCCAATTAACCAAAAATACCAACATGACCAAGACACCTCTGGAAGGCAGTATTGCTTAATATTTTGATAAATGTCAAACAAAATTACAAATAAACCAGTACAGTTGCTTGCAAAACATCTTACCCACTTGCCTCTATCAATGTCGTAAGGTGTATAGTATTATAGAAAATGAAAACAAAACAACACTTAGGTTTCTCTCCAGCAAATTTTTAGTCCTTAATGTTAAACTATATGTCATTGAAGGGCAGAAGGGATAGACTTCTTGCTAGAAACTGTACTCATGTTCCCAATTTTAAGTCCTTCAATCATTTTATAATCTGTAAGAAAAAATGGATACAGTACTGTACATTTACTATATTTCTTTAGATATGACAGATTATATCTATAAAAGATTTAATTATTTTATACCGTAGCAGGGCGATATCTTAGCAAAATTGAATATTATTTGGATGGATGGATTACAATCACAAAATACTTATAGACAGAATGGTCAGCTGGGTATTTGGATGGAAAGGGGCTCTCATTATTTAGTACAAATCTTATTTTATTATTATCACCATTTCCTGAAACTGAATTCCATACTTAATTTTTTTTTTTTTT
This sequence comes from Petrolisthes manimaculis, assembly GCA_034508575.1. Lineage (NCBI taxonomy): Eukaryota > Metazoa > Arthropoda > Malacostraca > Decapoda > Porcellanidae > Petrolisthes > Petrolisthes manimaculis. The sequence goes on along the minus strand of JAWZYT010003830.1, from coordinate 109,071 downwards.
TTTTTTTTTTTTTTTTTTTTTTTTACAGTTTCAGATTATGGTCTTTCTTTCAGCTTTATCTAGTTTTCATTTTTCTTTCGTCATGCATCTATATCCATCTCTGCAATTCCATGCTGTACTTGCCAACGAAATATAATGTTCTCTTATATTTACATGTGTGACTAACAAACCTGTGCCACCAGACTTCATCTGATAAGCTGATGGATTACAGTTTCATCTACCATATTGAATGTTCCATAAATAATGTATGGTCACTTAAAGCGTGTGTTCTCATGGCATTCTCACATCATGTAAGCACATCAAATGTGTTCAGTACATATTTTTTTCCACAAATAAGGTGCACTCTCAGAGACTGACTGTACTTCTCAAGAAATCATTCAAAATCAATACATCTATTTCACTTATTGCCATCACATTTTAATGCTAAAAGATCCAGCACTTAGCTACCTATTGGTAGTGTTGTGCCAATCTTACACACAGCCACAAAATGCCTTTTTGAAAATAATGTATCTACCGTATTACAGTACTGTACACAAATTTAAGAAATTAACAAAAATAACATACAATAATACATTTGCATTAAAACTTGCCTAATCAAATTAACTGAAGGAAAGGCAATTCTTTCTTAGCTAAGTTAAAAACATTAGTAAGGTGTACAGGTAATTCCTTAGAAATAGTGGTGCTTTTGTATTTATAATTTACTGTATGTCCCCCAGCAGATTAAATTTTTTTATCAATAGGATTAATTCCTGATACTTATAAGGTTAAAAATGATTATTTCTTATGTTACAACATTCACCCGAAACTAAAATTACTTGTGACTAATGTAATACATAATATCACATTATCAGTTAAAATCATTCATAAAATTGATTATTATTCGTAAAAATAGGCAAAGTAATAATATCAATAATAGGTATACACTTTATGAAAAAAGAAATATAATTACACTTTACAATCATTTGCATAAATATTTGTATTGCATTTGCATGACAGTCTCAATGTCCATGAAAAAATATAGCCTAAAGGAGTATGAAATTAATGCTCTGTAACTTTGGTCGCCATACACTCATACTTAAGATGTATTGGCTATGAGTTACTTGGAGGAACATGTGGTTTGATGAGGTGAAATGGGGATGGGGTAGAATTTGAAGCAACATCAGTAAGAATCTGTACGAGGTTCCTAAGGAAACAACTAGCAGTTTCATCTGTGGTCTTGTTGGAGTAGTGGTCGATGGAAATTAACAAACATCCATCAAATGTTTGGGTCACCACACCAAAGCACATCCCTAAATAGTGTGCACTAAAGGAACGGAGCAACCTGGTTATACGTATGGGGCCATGGTATGTGGCAGGCAGTAGAGTGCGGAGGTTACCCATGTTGGTAAGGAAGATTTGGGAATAGGCAAAGGACCGCAGGCCACACCACTCTAACACCCAGTTTATCGGGAAAATAAAGGACAACAAGCACCCAAGCTGGGAGAAATGGAGTGGTAACTTGTCCTGGTCTAGGGCTTTGTATAGATCTTGTTGGATTCTCCTGGCAAGTGCCCAGAAGTTGCTGTCATGTGTCACATGGTGTTTGAGGGACATGGTGAAAGCCACTGCCCCAAGTGCCTCCTGGTGTCTATCAGAATAGTAACGCCGTAGGTTGACTGCAGTCTCATGTGTCACCTCCATCTGCTTTGTGCACTTCCCCTCCTCCTGTACTGTGTGGGTGTAGGCAAAGATTGAAGCAGCCAGGAGGACTGAGCTGATTCGCACATCTTCCTCCTTACAGCGGGAGTTGAGCTGCGCCGTCACTTCCCTGGAGAAGTCATAGGTTATTGCCTTTGTGATTGGAGGTGATGGGTTGGGGCTTGGCAACAGGTATGCTGCTCCCCCTTGTAGGGATCTTAATATATTGTTGCGACACCCCCAAAAGAAGAGGGTGAAAACGGTGAGGGCATCACTAAGAGAGAAGAGGCTCTGGAAGACTGGAGGCACCAGGTCACGGCAGGGGATGTGGTTCTCCTGTCCAGTGGCGAGGCCGTTGATGATAGTGAGGAGGTCTCGGCTGAGTAACATGTTGGTGGTACCATCACCGATCATATGATGTATTGTTAAAACCAGTACACTCTCTTGGGAGCTGTGTTGGGGGTGTACCAATGTGGCATGCCATAGTGGACCATTTGAGGTGTCATACTCAGCATTCATTTGCTTCTGGTACACTGCCATGGGCTCCTCAGTGCTCTGGCTGAGGTGCACAGTGACTGCCTTTGTGCGCCGGAACCAGGGCCACCACCAGCGCCACACCATCTCCAATTGTAACAACAGTACATTCCTGTAGCAAAATATAAAATTCAGCTCAGCAAAATCAGCATTACAATCATCTGAGACTGCATAGTGTATGCACAATTTTTACTACAGTACTTGGAAAGAATATGACAACTTTTCAATTACAGATCAGGACATAGGAATTCTCAAAACTTAGAAAATACTCCGTTGGGTTAGCCTATCTGAAGTAGGAATTCATATCTACTGTAGTTAGTCACAATTTTGAACAATTTCTGGTCAGACTGTAAAAATGTCCCAATTTATGCATCGGAGTATTACATCTACAGGACACTATTTTGAGTGTTAATTGTGCCACAATCTTTAAGCAATCTCTGAATCCCCAAGCACTAATTATGTAGTTATCAGTGCTAAATGGGCACAAACCTTAATTTTTTTACTTTTTGTATCTGCTTGACTGACTTTCAACGTCTAACATGTGCTTGGCGAGTTTCAGTGGCCCCCACCCAACATTTCTCCGATTTCTGTAAATTTATTCAACCAACTGCAGTAAAAACTAATGAGACTGAAATATCCACAACAGCAGGCTAGTGTGGTAGCATTTACTCAACAGAGACAATATCAAGATTTCTGGTAACAATGGCCACTGTATTTCTACAGTGCTTTGAAAATCATCTCTGTCAACTCCATTCTGAGAAGTAAAGTGTTTGTAATTGACAGTATAACAGTGGTGTACATACAATGCTGGTATCATATTGTATACTATATAAACACTATCAGTGTTTGAAACACGCCATCGAGATACAACCTACCAATATCAGCTGTGGACATTGCTTCTAACCTGCACAACACCCAGTTCTAACAGTACAACTTACTCAGCAAGAATAGTTAGAGCACGTTGGACCAACTGTACAGTAACTGGAGAGGTAGATTTGAGGTACAGGACCTGGGCAGTGTTCACCCTCCCCACTGCATACAGCAGCTCCATACTGTTCAAGGGTCGTACCCATTTCCCAGGAAGAGCCCACTGTCCTTCAGCAGTAGATGAAGAGTCTCCAGTAGTCTCATATTCCCTAAGTTCTTGACTCTTTCCTTCGTCAACATTATACTCAAGTTGACGGAGGAGCCATGCTATGCCCTGTTGAATGGTTTAAAGGTAGAGACACTAGAATGACTAGATGGTATCACACATTTCCTATCTTTTAATCAGATTCCAGGCATTCATTGTTACCCAAAAGAATGAATGAAGCAACTGTGTAAATTACAGCATAGTCATTCTTGACTTTTGTCATTTACATGGATCCCGTGAAGTTAAATTAATATTGATCTATATGTTACTGAGGTATCTAGCCACTAATCAACCTCCAAACACGAGTCATTAGGCTATCTAACTTTCCGTAGGTAGCCTAATAAGAGCAAACCTATTCATCTGATTATTACATAATTTCAATAATTTATTGTTGACATACAAGGCTGTCACTCTATATTTACACAAGGGATATTCCCACTAACTGTAAAGATTAAAGAAGCAAGACCTATTCTGAATACAGTGTATGCAAAGAGGAAAGGAGCAGGGGTATGGAATCACCACTACATAAAATACAAGACGCCGAAATTGGGGTGTCTATATTTTAAACTGAAGATTTAGGAATAGACAAAGATACTACTGTACTGTATATGATAAAATAATCCTCAGGTTGAAAATTTGCAATCACATGCCTATTGTGTTAAGTTGTTAATTAGGTGAGGCATGGTAAATAAAGTGTTAATTAGTAGGTGAGTGTGACACTACTGATGTAAATTAAGAAAGGCATATTATGTAATATTAAGGAATTTTGGTTATTATGAAAATATGAATGTATGAGGATTGTTGAGGAAGAATGACTGCATGGATGGGGAATGGTAAGAATTATCCAGTATATACAGTATACCAGTATCTAGATATTCAACCTGGGTGGACAGTCGATCTTAAGGGAGGGGTGAACGAGATCCTGACCTGCACGTGTTTGAGATGGGATGTGTAATTATGAGGAGGAATATGTAAAAGTCAAATAAAAAATAAGAGAAACTTTTTTTTTTCTGTTTACATAGTCGTAGAATTGAGATATGAAAATTAGATTTTAAATGTTAAAATGTGAGATTTTTTTGGGGGGAAGTGGGTGAGGGGTGGACAGCTTCTACCTAATCACCACTATGGGTGGACGACATAAGAAAGGTTGAAGACCACTAATCTAGATCAACCATACTTTTTATTCATATACACCATCCACACCCCACTCACATTATCCATATTCACACCATCCATACCCCACTCACATTATCCATATTCACACCATCCACACCCCACTCACATTATCCATATTCACACCATCCACAACCCACTCACATTATCCATATTCACACCATCCACAACCCACTCACATTATCCATATTCACACCATCCACAACCCACTCACATTATCCATATTCACACCATCCACAACCCACTCACATTATCCATATTCACACCATCCACAACCCACTCACATTATCCATATTCACACCATCCACAACCCACTCACATTATCCATATTCACACCATCTACACCCCACACATTATTCACATTCGCCATTCACAACATATAACATTCACATAACATGCCAGACACGCGCGCGACATACCGTATTATCACTAAATATCTTGGACGTTACACAAATCCACCACCACAACTATCAGACAATTACACTGTGCACTATTACTAAGCACCCTAATTCACTATTGACACAAATCACCCACCACAATCACGAGGCACGCTGTCAGTACAACTGTATAACTCCCATATCCTCCTTCACCAAGCTTGAGGGTCAAGGCCTGGTGGTGGTGGTGGTTTAAGGAAAGGAGGTGTTGGTCACTTAGAGGACATGACGAGTTGATGTGGAGGAAAATGTCTATGTTTCTGGAGACACACGCGTCCATCGCCATTGTACAGACTTCCTCAACTGGCCTTCCCTGGCCTTGCACACGCGGCCAAACCCTCCCTTATATTGCTTTTCTTGCATATGTTGCCAGTTTGCCATGATCTGATCTTGCGTTTATTTACCTCTATATATAAAGTATAGTTGGATGCAAATTTGTATGTTTGAGTGTGTATGTACAGTATGTATGTGCATATGACTAAGCACCAGGCGAAATTAAACTAAGCGTCGCACATCAAAATTAACATAATCTTCGGCATAAGCACGCAGACAGGAAGGCACCAGCATTGACTTCGAGTAAATCTCCACTGCCCACCAGGCCTATTCAGATTTCACGTATTATGTGTGTGTTTGGGTGAGTGGGAGGGCGAGGGTATGGTACTAAAATTTAATACATGTGTGGGAGGGTTATTGGTGATGTGTAGTAAATATGTGTAAAGTGGGAATAATAGTGATGTACTATATAGTGGGTAGTGAAGATGTGTGAAGTGGGGTTAACGGTGATGTGTAGTGGGGTAGTGAAGGTGTTGAGGAAATGGTGTGGTAAGTGGTGGAGCCCGCGAAGTGGGCAATAAAGGGAGAGTCTGAGAAGCGGGAGAGAAGGAAGTGAGCTGGAATATCAAGACAACAAAAACATGTTTATACCCGAGTAGACGTCGCAGTAACTTGCTTCTCCACTCTGAAAAATGTAGTCAAGCTGTTTATCTTTTTTTTTTTTTTTTTTTTTTTTATGAAAGTAACTAAACAAACCCATGTTTGTGTGAGGGAGCTGGTGGGCAGGCGCGACGCACGAATCTGGCTGGCTGGTACTCCTCCCTCCCTGCCCCTGGAGACGTGGGTCGGGGTGTTCCCAAGGTTATCCAAGGCTAACAACTCCATTAGATTATAAGAAGTCTGCACAAGTATATACTGTCATTTCCTTCTTGTAGCCTGGTACAATATTATCTTTCCTTCTTGTATAATAACAAATCCCGGAGACCTTCCAGTCTCAGGTGCATGTATAACTCCTCCTCGAGGCTTCCAACCGAAAGAGGATACCGAGATGCTTCCCTTCAAGTACAGTAGTTGCAAGAACTCCATTACATCGAACTTCTCAATAAATGGCTCGATATCCTGACCATCTTCATACTTGCTTAGCTGCACACGATGGGAAGAAAGAGCTGGTAACGGTGTTTGGCTGTCCAATGACCAAGTCTGGTCTCAGAGCTTAAAGCATCCCTTGAGGTGTTTTTGTTAGGAACGAGAGTTTGTAAACTAAATTATGAGACTTAAGGGACCCTGTGATGTAGTCATGAAATTGGAGGTAAATTAGGCGGGGTTCTCACCAATACGTTTGCAGTCCGTTTGCACGGAGTCCGTTCATGTTGATGACGTCACGAACACAACGTCCAGACGGACACAGAGGAGTTGAGCGACGTTTCCCGCCCGTTTCTTCACATCAACAACAAGCGAATATGGCCCAGTTTTTACCGGGGATGGACAAGGATTTACTAAAGGCATAAAATAATAACCAATAAACTAGATACCATATCAGCCTATTAAAAATGCGGATGTTTTCTAGTACTTTTAATTACAACCTATATATATGCATTTACATTACAAATATTATTTAGAATCATGGATGATATCAAATAATTTTTTAATTCAATCATTTTGTTGTACCTGGTCTTCAACTTTTAATAATTGTGTTTTAATGTAGTGAGCAGCTACTATTGCTGTTTTGGCTGGTAGGTTGTTTGTTTACCCAGCACCAGAGTGCGGTGGTGCCAAGCCTACAGTTCCAATGTACATTCTTATTAATCGTACATAAATTGACGAACTATACACAAATATATTATGATTATTATTTTATTTACATAAAATCGTATCATTTTGCGAACAAATAAGTTTAATTCATATTATTTTCATATGTTGAGGAGTCAACAACATTATAAACGGACACCACCGCCAACGTTGCTACCCAAAAAGATGAATTCAGTTCATCCTCAACGTTGGACGTGGTCCGTCTACGTGAGGTTGAGACACGCACCGCATTCCCACTGTTTGGGCACATACACGGACGTTCGTGACGTCATCAACGTGAACGGACTCCGTGCAAACGGATTGAAAACGTATTGGTGAGAACCCCGCCTCAGTCCTTCAAATATTGCCACGAAACACCACCTACATTGAGGAGCTTGTTTCGTGGCATAGTCAGGAGGAATCAGAAGCCACCAGTTGTCATTCACATTTACAGGGTCCCTAAATTAAGGATTTTGGTCGACTTCTACTACTTTTTTCGGCCACCTTGGTGCCTAATTAGGTCGAAGTCATACATAGGACTAAGACGATATCATAGTGGTAGTAGAAGGTAAAGTTGGAAAACTGACCTGTAGTTCTTGGGTTGAGAGCCGCTAGACGTAGGCTATATCACTGACGGTCTAGTTTAACTTTCTATTAAATTTCCTGTCTGCCCATGATATTTCTTCCCTTTCATTTTCTTTTCCTCTAACAAAGCCTACTCCCAAGGACACTTTCCATTGGCTCATATTGTATTTTCAATCGAGTCTGATTGGTTGCACGCAAGCAGACGTATGTGCAAGTGTGTTATGGAACTGAAATTATAAACATCTAAGACAAAGACGGATAGACAGATAGATAGATACAGAAAATAAAAATAAGAGATTGATATATAAAGACATAAAAAAAATTACAGATACATATATAGACAGAAATAATAAAAAAAAAATCAGAGATAGATTTATAAACAGAAATAATAAAAATCAGAGATAGACATATGAACACAGATAATAAAAATTAGAGACAGATATAAAAACAGACAATCAAAATCATACATATAATATAAACATACAAGAGTTAGGCTAGAGAAACAAGCAGCCAGGCAAACAAACACACATTCCTGCCACCTGCTTGTATTTCCGCTTCTGTTCCCTAGTCAGATGAGAGTGAAAAGACCTTGTTTTCTCAATTACTCTTTTTTCCCTCACTTCCTTCACCTTGAGAATCATGTGTTCTAGTCAGCACAGTTCCTCAACGAATTGTTTTTCACATGAGGAAAGATTTGGCTAACTTCTCATTCAATACAACTGTTCATACCTACTACTACTAAAACTACTGCTATTATTACTGCTACTACTACTACTACTGAAACTACTACTACTACTACTACTAATAATAATAATAATAATAATAATAATAGGCAAGAAATTATGTGTGGTTCAGAGTGTATGTTTTTTAGTGTGGCGTTGTGTGTTTGCGAGTTTATTTTTTTCAGAGAGAGATAGAGAGAGAGAACTAGCCTAATCCTGAAAGTATGAGTTGTTGGTTTTAATGAACAGGGAAGATGACACGACAATAATTAATTAGCCTGTGTGTGTGTGTGTGTGTGTACTTACAACCACCCATCATACGTGTGTACACCAACTGATGATGGCCAATGTTTGTTTTCGGTGTTATGCTAAGGTTAGGGTTCAAATTAAGGACTCTGATCGAGTATAAAAACGGAAGGTTTCAGATACCTCCTGACTATGCCACGAAACAAGCTTCTTCCATATAGATGGGGTTACGTGACAATATTCGAAGGACAACAGCCAAGCACCGGATGACCTTCAATCACAACATGGTTCAGTCTGGTCGTGACCGTCGATCGTGTAGGTGTGGAGGAGGCAAGCTTTATAATTATTGAGAATAAAATATATATACAGTAAGTTCCCCGAAAAAAATGTAAACAAACTATTGGTAAGTGATTGACTAAGTACGTACAGTCGTGGTCAAAAATACTCAGCCATACAAGCTAGGGTATATCGCCTAAAATTTGACAGCTTCCCTCTGCTGTTCCTTAGCTGATATACCGTACTTTCCAAATAAATAGATTAAGTACCATCTTTTAAATTACTACAAGCAGCTACGCACTGCTTAAAACAATAACATAATTATATGAACCATAGGCCTATGTGGATGATTATTATTGACCACGACTGTACAGTACATGATTTTAGGGTTACCATCCCGCGCTACAATACACAATATATAATATATAATATGGATGTGGCAATCTTTATAATCAACCTATAGGGAATTTAATATACATGTAAACCTAAAAAAAAAAAATATTAGGCTACCTGACTGAGCACGTCGGGTGAATATTACAGTTTCAGAATCCACTGTATTACAAAATACTCGGTTGGCCTTGATCCCCAGCAGATAGAATACAAGCCATATTGCCATATTCAGGTTCTTTATTTTTCTAGTTTTTGTTTCACGATATCAATAATGCCACCACTCCATGTTTTTGCCTTCCTTGTCGTTTTTATTTATGCAAGGAAACTACTTATATAATTTTATATATTCTTAATACTCTTTTCCCCTAACACTTAGCTACCGGTATTCATACTTCAAACACTGGAAATTCCCACACCAGTAATTTTCTCACACATGCAGCTACTCTAATGAGGAGGAAACACGCCAGCTGATGTTCAGAGGTTAATAAAAAGTGAGAACAAAATTAATATACTAATTGACACTATCAAGGTCAGACAGGAACCCAAGTCCGCATCAGTATTGCACACATTATTGTATAGTATTACACAGTGACGTTATAGCAAAATAAAACCAAACGTAGTACACTAACTAGCAGACGGAAAGTTGAATTAATATCAGACTGTTTCGATGGACACTGCAACCATTATTCTTCAGTGCATAGATAAGACAAAGCAAAGAATTGGTACTGTACAATCTGTAACAGGCCTCTTTATAAACAAAATCTGTATGTGTGTAGCATATGTGAAGTCATTAATATTGCCTACCACTACCATTCCTACTACTATAATTCCCAGACTTACAATTGAAACATGACCTTGTGTAATGGGGGTATAATTTAGATTATTACTTCCTAGTTCACGAAGTTGTCAACACAGGGAAGGGTGAGATTTCCTGTATCACTTCAAATCCTCGAACACTCCAAGTAAAGTATTGGTAGTGTCATCCCTGACCTATATATAAAGACTTCAGCAACTTTCCTGTGATATAATTATATATTGGTATTAACCTTTGGAAATTATGCAAAAAAAAAGAGTGGTTCCCTTGCACAACACCTATTATCAAGATATGTAGCCTAGCTAGCCTAACTTGGAAGAATGCAAAAAGTTGTTATTCGTCGTAGCTTGGCCCACTAAGCTTTAGACGAGTTTCTGTTTCTCTTTTCGGAATAGTGGTAGTGGTAGTGGTGGTGGGTGGTGTCAAAATTTATGATGATTACAAATGTTTGCTCGTGCTCATTATGATTGTGCTAGTAATGGTACGGTAGGCCTATATCGTTGGGATGGTGGTGGTGGTGGTGATGATGAAACCAGAGATGATGATAATAGTGATGGTGATTGTATTGGTGTGGTGGACAATATGATAATAATGAAAGTGCTGGTGATTGTATTGGTGGTGAAAAATATGATAATAATAGTGGTGGTGAATGTGATGGTGATTGTATTTTTTTTAATTATTATTGTATTGGTGTGGTGGACAATATGATGGATTGTTATGTACTGTCACGATCAAAAAAAATCCTCCGTCACCTTCAAATGAAATGACCTCTAAATAAAATGATGCTCGACGATTAATTCACGTGGATCACTTTCATTCACTTGATGTAAGATTTTTTTTTATCGTGGCTGTACAATGCCATAACGATGAATTATGAGGAAATTATAGCTTTCCTGTCAGTCCATAAGAGATTGGCATTAAGTTACGCCTAACAAAAAAAAATATATTGCCTCCACGATCTGATGATAAAAAGAGAGAAATTTACGCCTTCATCACTCATTCTTTGGTGAACACGCAGTAATAAAAATGTTGAATGAAATCTATCAGTATAAATGTTCATGTGATACTGTTCCAAACACAGGCTATTTACGTAGGCTTTATGGCTAGTCAGTGACTCGTATTATTCGAGGTTTTTCATTTGCATTTAAGACTTCCTTCTAACTAATTTTTGTTCCCGCCCGTCGTTCGAAAGTTTACGATAACTTGTACTATATTATGCATTCTACCAGTTGTAATATCTATACAATAATAATAATAATAATAGTAAAAAACATGATGGGGTACAAATTCCTCCGGATGAGTAATTTGCCTAGTAGTGTCAAAAGACAGGAACATGCTTGAACAAAATATCTGCACCCCAACACCATATTAGGATACGGGTCGTAGGTCAAGTGTAAAGTTGATCCAACAAAAACACGATCCAGCATTAGGCTATCTTCCTATAGTCCCCAAATCTCTCTCTCTCTCTCTCTCTCTCTCTCTCTCTCTCTCTCTCTCTCTCTCTCTCTTCAGAACAACACTTTTAATAATGAGTGAAGATGTTCTGTGGGAAGACTCAGAAGAGATAAGAAGGACCAGTGTATGAGGTTTTATACCGGATAAGTCTCTCTCTCTCTCTCTCTCTCTCTCTCTCTCTGTATTGTTTTTGTGGCCGGTTGAGGGAAGGAACTGTGCAAGTTGGTGTACAAATTGTACATACTTATCCTAACTTTTACCCCTACTGTACTTCCATCACTATCACCACTCAAATTAATTAACATCCACTAATTATACTATCTAGCTAGCCTAACACCATTATCAATTTATCACCACTCATGCCCTTCATCACCACCACACTTGAATAATTCTAACACCACCTCCACTCAATTTAATTAATTATCCAATAATCAATATCGAGCCTAACACTATTATCACCCTGAATACACGTCTTGGTCTTCATCACCACCACACCGGAAATTTAACACCAACACCACCACCACCAGGCACCAGCAAGACACGTGACCTTCAAACACACAGACTTACCCCCATCATTCTCCATCATTACCATCAACTACAAACTACCACAAACATCTATGACCACAACATTATATCCACCACAACTATATCTGGCATCGTCACAGTCATAAATTCTAATCACTCGGATCTCTTCCTGACCACCCAGTCGTACCCACCTAGCTCTTACATATTTGTCAGCATAAATTAAACTGCTTTTCTCCAATGACTAACAACCTTGGTGATTATAATTTGACTTCCCTGTGCGCCCTTATTATTATTATAATTGTTATTATTATTATCAATATAATTAATTCAGGCATCTAAAATATATCTCGGGTAAAGTAAAGTAAGTACAGTGTGTATGGACCAATATACACTGCCTCAGCCTCTATAATAGTGTGTAAGTGTGTATGGACCAATGAAACAGAAGAAACAAAACAGCAGTGCTTCGATCAGCCTCGATCTCTACTACACAGGAATGGAATCGATGCTAATGATAAGTATAATAATATATATTTTTGGTCTTATGATGTAAAGTTTAGGATTCGGGGGTATATTCATGATTTAAATAAGCCTCTAGGATTACAGAACTTTACACGGCGTAACTGCAAAACTCCAAACTACCGCATATTATCTCGAAACACTTATTATTAATTTCGAAGCACTTATCAACTATCAAAATATACAACTCCAAACATAAAATGACATGCATAAAAATAACATTCAAAATAATACAGGGTAAATCTTTCTTCACCGAGGAAATTAACCTAACCAGTACCTACTATAAAATTATGTAAATATATATAGGGCCGTATGCAAGAAGATTCATGGTGTTGACGATGGCATGGTACCGGTACGACGACTGCTCCATAGACGAACATGTACAGTTGGCTCCACTCCCGCGTTGACCAATGCGCGTTGCCAATGTTAAGCCACCCAGATATTCGAATCCCGAACGAAGCGAAGCACTCATGACTGAGTGAGATGGAGGGAGGGACGACTGAGTTGGGGAGATGGAGGTCATGAGTGCTTCGCTTCGTTCGGGATTCGAATATCTGGGTGACTCAACATTGGCAACGCGCAGTGGTCAACGCGGGAGTAGAGCCAACTGTACACCATTAAAATTATACAGCATGGATGTTCTTGAATACAGCCTAATGTAACACTCACCATAACACCTTCATGAGCTTCATCACCATAACACCTTCAGGAGCTTCAATTCATCACCACAACACCTTCAGGAGCTTCAATTCATCACACAGCTACGTCCCAGGTATTATCTGAGGTACGGAACACATACCACAGGGCCAAAATGTCACTTAAAAGTACGAAATGAATGCTGAGTACATACATCACCGTCACCTCCCACTTCCTGAACTAATCAGTGACTGACCCGAGGACTACCGACTACGAGACTATTAAATTATATAAAAAAGAAAGAGAGACTTCGGAGAGAGCTTCGAACTTTTACTCACGTATCCCCCACAATGATATAATTATTTTTCTTTTATTTTTTTACTACAGGTATCTACATTCTGAAATACATTTGCGAAGACACTTGGGCCCGGATTCTCAAAGCAATTTACGACGTCCTATCTCATTTGGGACGTCCTAACTTCCCCAGGCGAGTTAGGTCCACATACTCAAAACATTAAGACATCACAAAACAATTTCGGCACTGTGGGCAGCCATCTTGTGAGGTCTTAAGACACGTAGATTTACGATCCGCGCGAGCATGTCCCAAGGGAGTTAAGACCCGAAACACATATATGACATCATGGAAGTTGTATGAGTGTTCCATTGAAAAAGGAGAATGTTTTGGTGAGGAGAGTGTAAAGAAAATGGAGTGTCGATCAGCTGATTTGGTGACTATTGTTTTGATAAGGTTGGCAAATGACACACACCATTATTATTATTAGACTTCCTTATTATTTATGCTCTTACTCAAAAGGGAGTAAAATTTGTTACACCAGGAAACACGCTACCATATTTCAATACTGTACATGACTAGAGGGGATATATTTATTTAGGGTACAGTTTGGAGACCATGCGAAATACTATAATGACCCCATTATATATATAAGAATACTATAATAAGAACCAGCTAGCAGCATTACAGTAGACGCGCCACGCAAAAATACATTTTCTGTCATGAGTCCGTACCTATAGGTTTTCTTTGAATATGTTATTATTTTTTTCCGAATACAGTATTAAACTGTTACTAATCAAACATTTAGAGATCCACGAAAAGAAATTGTCGTCAAAAACACTTCTTTTGAATATATACAAATTCAGAAAGAAGATAAAAAAAGACAATGAAATAGTCTAAATAAAAAAAAAATTATATAATAATTTCCCGGCGAAGCAATATATCACTATTCTAAATCTAATATGGTTCACATAACGCATAATTTTACATGTAAACGAAGCTCTCACCTAAAATAAAATAACCCCTAATGATTATGATAACTCATATGAGCTAGCCTTGGATGGGGGGGGAGTAGTGCAGTCTACAGGGTTGTCAGGGTCCAGGAAAATTTCTCTGTTTTCGGGAATTTTGATAACTTTAACTTTTTTACTTTTTGAAGATTTTGCCTGGTAACGGCGCGGCTAAGGTCGGCCTCCACTCGCTCCCGTGTACTCCAGAGCCCCCCTGCCTCTCTGGTGATTTGTGGGAGTGTGTTTTGGTTGGAGTTTGGGTAACCTGGTGTCGGTGGACAATCAGGTAGTTTCTGTAGCCACTGGTCGAGTCTCCTCTTGAAAGTTTCCGGCGACACTCCGGTGAGGTCTCTCAGTTCTTGTGGTATACAGTTGAAGAGTCGTGTTCCATTATACGTGAAGAGAATTGTTGAGGTAAAAAAGGGAAATTCCGATGTTGAAGTTGAAGTAAAAGGAGAAATAAATTCTGAGGCTGATGTTGAAGCTGAAGTAAAAAGGGAAATTTTGATGTTGAAGCTGAGGTAAAAGGGGAAATTCTGATGACCTGGCAACACTGTGAGGGTCTGAAGGAGGCTGTTGTCAGTCAGTACAGTGGTTGTTAATAACGTAATAGTAAATAAATATATCCTTCTTATTTATTTTGTATCCAGCATGCAGGCAACACCACCATGAAGCCCAGGGAGTGGATAGTGTGGTTATTGGCACTGGTGGAGAGTGGAGGTGAGTCCTGTTAATAATAATAATAATAGTGAAAGAAAAAGACGAAATAATGGTGCGTCAAATATTGTTCCTTGTATCTTTTTTTGTTTTGTACTAACTTGTTATGATCACAGGGGTTGGTTATTGGCACTGGTGGAGGTGAGGCTTGTAAATAAAAATGATAGCAAAATAAATAGATAAATAATAATCATAGTGAAATTTAATAAATAATTGCGTCAAATCTTTTTGATTAACCATTAGATCATGTGACATTTATTTCTCCCACTTTATTGATCACGAAATTTTCATGTTATTGTTGTTAGAATTCTGTTAGATTAATGATGAAATAAAGTGTAGGCTTATTTTGGTTATAATGCATTAATTTTAAACGGGGTCATAATTATACTTTGGGGATGTTGGAGTGTCTTGAATCCTCCAAAGTATGCCGGGAAACACAGGACTAGATAGAGACTGACAAAATATGTATAATGGTGGTGTGTTGTTGCTTGGAATAGTTTGGAGGAATCAGTTACTCCATACAATTTTGTTTTCTTGAATCTAACCACGAGTTATGTAAGAGATTCTTGTTATATTCGTTTGGTTCATTTTTTCTATTTGGTTCATTTTTTGGGTATTATTACAGAATAACTGGGTTTTCAGCTAGGCTTGAACAGTATTACCACATTAGGCTAGGTCCTGGAAATTTGCCCATGGCCAGGTCACTTTTTGATAGTTTACACTGGTTATACCTGGTAGTTTGCCCAGGTTAGGTCCCGGTAGTCTGCTGTGGTCTAGGTTAGGTTAGGTCAGGTCAGACTAGTTTCCAAATTATGTTTGTGTATTGGTTGTGTATTGTCCGATAGTAAAGTTAAACCAGAGTATCTACCAAAAATAGCATTTAAGAATTAAATGAGTGTTAGAATTGTTCAAAACAGAGAAGAATATACTTGCAAATATATTGGCTACTTTTGGTAGTGTATTGTGCATTTGTAAGGTTAAACCAAAGTGTATGTAGTAGTTGTTAAGCCCCTTCCACACAAGAGGCAAAAGACGGGGAGCAGATAGTGTTATCAATTTTGTGGGTAAGTGTCGGGCACAAGTGGCCAATGGGTACTGGGGACTGTTTGATCTGGTAACACTGGTAAAAGGAGAGAGAATTTCACTCGGTTACCCGTTCCCGCAGTGTTTTTGGTTTGTGTAGAAGGGGCTTGAGATGAATGATGTGTGATTGTGTGGTGCCTGTATGTGCTGTAGACCAATATAACTAATATATTGTCTACGTACTAATAAGCTAGTAAGTGTTGTCTGCATTTAGTAAAATTTTGGACACAATTACTGTATTTGGTTGTAAGTGTCAATCAGAATTTATTTTTGTCAGATGGTAAGACTAATATGAAACCTACGGTACTTCATTAACGTTAATGTTTAGAGATTGCATAGTTAATTGATTGTTCATAATGTTTCACCCAGTACTGGTACAAGTATAACATGTATATTTGCAAACACTAAATTTTGTGTGTGTGCATTGTTTTAAACGGTAGTGATTCTTTAACAAAAATCACTGGATTCTGTGACGTCACTTCCTAGTTTGATTGTACAGTATTTGGGTATCATGTGGCTTGTTGGTGGAACATAGTTTGGGGAGCTACAAGTTTACATATGATAAAAGGGAAGATAAGAACGTAGATAGTAACTGTTATTAACATGAATGTTAGTACAGTAGCCTACCATAATATGTTTTGGCTGATATTAGTATCAGTGTTTTTCAAGTACAGTAAACTTATGGTACATAACACCTCACTTTTCTTCAGAAGTTTAGGATTCAAGTACAATACTTGAAGAAATTAAAAATGCAACTTCAGATCTAATTGTTCTAACATTAAACCTTATTCTGTATATGATTGTTACACTATTATGCTGTGATATGATGAGTCTGATAACCAGTACAGTATCCATTTCTTTTCTTTCCCATTTCTCCAGCCTGCCTTATTCACATAATGGTAATGACCTTTTTCTTTCCTTTTCCCCAGCTTGCATTGTGCTGCTGAACAATACAGGTCCGGTGGTCTTGGACGCACCCATATGGTTCCACGCTGAGCTGACTGACTATGAGGATGGAGAGGCACTCACCTGGGAATGGACCGACAATTTCTACAATGAGGCAAATGTATGTAATACAGTTGACCCTTGATATACGGTAGTGTACAATGATTAAACTTCTTTCCACCACTTTATTTTACACTCTGTCCCTCATTGAAGACCACCAAAAGGTTTCCCTGGCTTCTGTAATACAAGGTGCAAGGGAGGTGAAAATCTTACCACATACCTCCAGATTTTTTAATTTTTTTATCATGAAGTTGGTCTATAAAATAGCAGTTAACGAGGCCATCTTCTTTATTATTAATATAAAAAAAAATTGCTAATTCATTTTATGGTTTCACATTGTTATTTAAGAGCTCATAAAATATATTAGGGTTGTTAAAATAAAGTACAGTATGAATTAAAAATTTGGTTTGTTTCAGTAGATAAAGATTTATTAGTTTTAAATATGCATGTGATTATTTCTGATTTTTAAATTGTATTTGAAAACTAAAACTGGCCTCTAGCGATGGTAATATCATGGTCAAATCACTTCAACTCGTATTTAATCGTATATTTTTAATGATATGGATATTTTTTTCACAATAAACGTAATCCTCTATCATTATTCTGTCAGGTTACCAAAGTGCCAAGCAGATATTAAGCGAAATAAGTGAGCCACCAAGAAAAAACAAAAAAAATGTACCTCAGAGAAATGCAATGTTTGGTAAGGCAAAGCGGAGGTTGCCTGGAGAAATTAACCAATCAGCGACGAGCATTCAAAATACAGCTTGGCTCCCATTGCAAGCTAGGATTGGATAGAGTATAGATGATACAGGATATTGTAGCCACTTGGTAGCGGGAAGCCTCTACAAGTCTCAGCAAACGCGCAAAAGTAGCCCAACCAGTGGCCAGAGAAAGAACAGATTCTCAGTACTGAAATTGATATTGTAAATCACTCATGAAAAGTCATATTTTGTGAAGATTAAACCACGATTTGGATTATTCAAAGGTCGTAGTGGAACAATTTACGCGGCAGCAGTCATTCGCAAAGTAGCCCCATGTGGCCCGAAAACCATGAGAATGGCAACATAGGCCAGCCACCCCAGAAATCAGAGAGTACGGGCCTATGATAATTCTACTTTGTGATAAGGCTTGTGCTTAGTCTTTTTCATTTAACGGCTGATACACGGACTAATATAACTTTAAAATATTATGACAGGCCACGAGTGATGGCATTGGCACAGATAACACACAGTGGGTGGGTGGGAGTTAGCCAATCACGATCAATTACAATAGTCCAGGGCTATATCTTTCCTTTGGCACTACTGCTGTGGCTATATGTAGCCCATGCAGTTATTTATGGGCTGTTCATTTAAACGAACCATCGGCTTCAAGGCCTAAATTTGTATCGTCCGTTTAAATGGACAATAGGCATTTAGGGTTTAATTAATTGGGACACTGACATCTTGCAGGTACGGGAGGATGGTCCCCGATCATCATGGAACTTCACCTACGACAGCAGAATATACCAGGAGTATGTAGGGGAGCTTGAAGTCACACTCACAGTCAAGAAGAAATATGGGCTCTTCTGGATCACTCATGCCTCCAACACCACCAACTTCCAACTCACAGGTGGGTTTGTAATATTAAATTAATTGTGTTTTCTCCAGGGAGCCAAGACTATAGTAATTATGTTGCCTGAGTTGTCTAATACTGTTGAGACTTTGTTAGTCATTGTTGTCTGGCGTGAACTGAGACTAAAGTGTAATTATAATCCTATTATGTCAAGTTTAGAGTGGTATAATAGTCTTATAGTCAGGAGCATTAATTTCTAATGCATGCAATTCCCCAACCCTGCCTTACCTGTTGTGCCAAGGGAATAAGATATGTATAAAGGTGTTATCCCTAATCTAGAATACCATAGTTTTGAGATGTCACATGAATAACATACTGTATTCTAATGTATGTTCTTTTTCTATCCTTGCAGAATACCTTAATGGAGGTCTAACTGTGTACCAGCCAAACATAACTATACAGTGGGAAAGGGACATGTTCATTGCCACAGCTAACCAAACCAACATCACAGCTTTCATATATGACCCTCACGATTGGCTCAAGATGCGCACTGAGAAAGCAAACTTTTTCTGGGTCATCAATAACAACTCTAGTGTCAAAGTTAGTAGGGCCTTATATATTATATTTACGTTATTTAAATTTCTTTCTTTTAATTAATTTGGTGTATCATTCAAAGGGCATTATTCATAAAAGTTTATGTAGAAACTTTGATTTATAGCAATTAGATATACTGTGAAGTCTCTCCACATAGAATTATAGTTTCATGAAAAATCAGCTTTTAAAACTATCAGTCTAATTACATACAACCCTTGATCACATATTTATCTGACTTGTTTTTTTACTTTTCAGATCCATGCCACCTGCTCCACTCCCTCCCTTATTTTTAATATCACAGAATCGGGCAGATACACTGTCCAGGTCACAGTATACCTTGACATATCAGACCACATCATCACCACCACGACCACCACAACCACTACAACTACTACAACCACCACCACCACCACCACTACTACACCTAAACCTGACAATCACACCACCACAACAACTAGTACTACCACCACTCCATCTACTACCACAGTGCCTACTACCACCACCACCACCCCAGAGCCTCCAATCCCCAATCATCGGGAGTGGATGTGTGACGGTTACTGGCCCCAGGCTGGGTATGAATTTGGAGGCTTCTTGAAGATTGGATACTTCCGGGCTGAATACACTGCCAGAGGTGAGGAATTGTTTTAGTGTATTAAGAACCTTGCCAATAGAGTGTTTTCGGTCACGTGATGCTTTGACGTCATGATGTAAACAAATCCCACATGTTTCCGCGACCTGGAAGTGATAGTGTAGCAAGTTGTGCGGGCCGTGTTTTACTGATTTTCGACAATGGAATACTCCAAATACTACTTCTCGCTGTCTCTGAGTGACAAAGAAGACTATTTTAGAA
Organism: Petrolisthes manimaculis; assembly: GCA_034508575.1. NCBI lineage: Eukaryota > Metazoa > Arthropoda > Malacostraca > Decapoda > Porcellanidae > Petrolisthes > Petrolisthes manimaculis. The sequence continues at coordinate 88,793 of JAWZYT010003830.1, read as the reverse complement.
AACTAAAATGCACAAATGTAGATTGTGATCCCTATAGTGTGAAAAAAGAAGCGATGAGCACAGACATTCACCACTACCCTCCCATCACCTACCCCTCAATGTACAATATCTAGTAGCATCTCCAAATCCCGACTAAAATTTTGAGAGTTTGATGTCTCACAAGAGTCTTCAAGCTCACAATTTCTTTCTGTGTGGTTGGGTGAAGGAAGTCAAAGTGAGGCCTACATCTGATCCTATACCTTTGCAGGAATTTAGCTTGCCTTGCTACTAAATGATTTCCCTATGGGCTTAGATGTTTTTTCTAGCCCCTATAAGCATGATTAGCCTTGATGTTTTATGTAACACTACAGGCTTAACTTGGACCTACTGCATTTTGTTTTCTCTGTAGCAAACCACAGAGTATGTGATACTATAAAATAATACCACACCTAAGTAGTGCAGATGTAAACCAACAAGCCCAGAATGTTTGGTCAATTTAATTGATGAAGTTTACTGGTAAATATACCATATGAACACTCAATGCTGAGTATGACTTATTTTTATTGAGTTTGGCTGATTGAAATTAATTCTATCCTTCTCTCCAGCTGCAGACTCGTCCGTTTATTCTCTCTGACAGGTGCTTTTGGTATCCCATAAAATGAAATAGTTGAGTTTGTACTGGATCTATTAGTACATCCCATTATACTACAATAGTGTGGCATAGTTATGAATTTCAGTTTGCCACCGTCTGATGTTGATGAACTGTGCTGCTGGAGTGACCACTGACGAACGTCTCGACTCTTCCGCATACTTAACTTCCAAGAACGCTATTTTTAGGTTAATACAAGGATAATTTTGCTGGATTATGTACTCAGAAACCAGAAGTCTTAATATTACGATTGATAGCTTGTTATTGATAATAAATATATATTTGGAGTTGAATTTGAAGGCTCCTTGATCGCTCTTTTACCTTTTGTATACGCTTCATTTATCTTATTATTTCCAATGGTAGGTTTACTATTTGCTATATTTCCGCAACCAGTAAGTTAATGGAAGTGTAAGCTATTTATCTTCTACTGCAAACATACAAAACTAACGCAAAAAGCCCCACAAATTGAGTATATAATGAATAGTCCCATTAGAATTAGAATCGCGGGAGTCCCACGTCTTGGTGCGGGAGGCGGGGTTTGATGATTCATAGCTTGGCGTGACGTCAGCCGAAAACACACTATTGTTGTAGTGCTAATATTAAGAACCTTGCCAACTGTTGTAGTGCATTAAGAACCTTGCCAATTGCATCACCATCATATATATGAACATCGTTATTACTGTAATTTAATTTTATATTATTTATCATTGACACTTTGGATCTGCCCTACCAATATGTATTTCCTTGAGAAATTTGTTTAAAAATGTAATCTGATTGTATTAGCAAGGATATGCAAAAAATTGTGGCTATTTTTATTTTTATTTTATTTTTTTACCAATCATATATATGATTTAATGATTAGATTTTGTGAAAGTTCTGGATCTGGATCAATAAATTGTTTTAAATATGCTGGGCTATCTTAAAAGTAAGTGTGAAATACTGATGGTTTTATGACTTAGGGGTGGGGTGATGTTCAGTGTTCACTGCTCAGCCACGAGAAGGTTTGCAGTATCTGAAAACATACTTTTCTATACTGTATTATAATTTCCAATTATAACTGATGAAAATCATGCATATTATGCACTGTTATCTGTGCAAGATATTAACGTCATTTAATATATTGTACAGTAGTGAATGTTATTGTTTGGGTTAGATTGTAACAAATTCTTAACCTAGTACTGTATGCCAATAATCAGAGTCCATCAAGAACGTGACAGTGACAGGCTCGACCTGGCTTAAACACGGAGAATTGGTCAATCTTACCATCCAGTGCTCTGGCTCAGGGCCCTGGGGTTACTGCCACAAAATCTACCCTGGCGTCTACAATATCACAGGTTTGTCAGGCTGTTACTGTTTTGTCAGATATTCAATTCATAGATAATGTTTCAGTCATCTTTTCAAACATCAATGTTGTGACTGGCATTACATCATGTTACATACAGCTGTAAATTATTAATACCTTATTTTTATAATATTATCATGATCAATTGTGTACATTAAAATCAAGATGCCTTCTCATTTCTGTAAAAAATGATAAACACCAATAAGCAGCTTAAGTTGTATATTGTAATTGTAATAAGACTGAACATGGACATTTAGAATCACATTAGACTAGATAAGATAGAATGTTAAGCTTGTGTATCAAATCATTGCAAATATTTATGCAGGTGAGGAAAGGCAGAACTTAAGCAATTTTACCAACTTTTCCAGGCAATGAGACATGTACTGAGGCTGATATGCTAATGACAAATGACTGCAACTTTCCCATCATCTACTACTTTCGCAACACTGGCACTCACACGTACCTTCTCATCATCAGCAATGACATCTCCACAGTTATCAAGCCAATTCCCATTAATATATACAATGGTGAGGTGATTGTTTCAAGAAATGCTGGTTCTGTATAATGATATATGATTATAAGATAATGATAACATGACAGTAAGTTGTGAATTGAAGGAGCCGAGTATGGAGCTGAAAGTGAGGGGATTGAAATGGTTTGGTGATGAGGAGATTAAAGACAAAGGAAAATAATTTGGTACGACTCTTGGAATGGAAGTGGCTGGTCAATGCCCACCACAAAGTAACCTTTTTTGGTTAAATATTCGGTCACTACAACAGTATCATTAAACTTGTCTCTTACACAAAGAGAGACCAAGCATGGTGAAAATGTTATAGCTCTGTTAGGCCTATTATGTTTTGCTTTGTGTTCAGTCATAACGGTAGTTCACTATCACCTGTAAGAATATGATTTTCCAGATACCGTATTTTGATATATCCTCAACTGGAGTGTCTACAGTAGTTATGAATATCCATGCCTACAATTATATGAAAGCCATTATCTTTTCCATTGTTCTGAATGCTGTGGATAATCATGTGTATTTTTCTTTTTCCTTTCTAGTTGAGCGTAAGCCCCAGCTGTCCATTATCATCATTCCAGTGTCGTGTAGTTTAGTAGTCATCATTATCATTGTGTTCGGTTTATCCTACTTCATACAGAGCAGAAACAGGTAAGTGTATGTGGTGGATGCTGACTTAACAGTGTATGGATTGAGGAAGATGAGTGAATGAATATACAATGATCAATTTTGACCATATTATGAAAGTTGCTGACCCTCTTGGATTCACTTAATCTGAAACAGAAAAAAAATATATTGTTAGGAGCTTTATACTTTGCATGCAAGCTTTAGAAAGATGCTCCTTGTAAATATTATATTTGTATTAACTAAAAATAGGAAAGGATTACCAGCAGTTCCTTTAGCCCTGAGTCAATCCCTTATTTCCTCTCTTCAACTGTCCCTCATTTCCATTTTTTTTCCTTCATGCTTGCTGTCCTTCCTCCATTTCCTTCTCACTTGTGACTACAAGGTCTTCCTGTCATAGGACAGTCTTTAATTTTTTCTACTTATCATGATGAAACCCCTCCTTGGGTTGCTGTTTTTGAGACTACTCCTCCTCACTTTCTTTTATTGCTCTTTACCTTACTGTCAGGTACTGGAAAGTTGCCAGAACTTCTACCTGATCTTGGTTGACCATGTTATAATTTTGCCTCTCCTTTATATCAGGTACTCTGTGGAAGTTGCTGACTTTGACTTTGGTGTGAGTGATGAGCCCGAGTACAAGACCTTGTATGAACAGCTGAAGGAGGCGCTTTCCCAGGCCGTTCGTGGGTATGATCCTGATGCAGAAGACGACGACAAGTGGAGGGGAACGAGACAAGTGGTAGAACAACCCAGGGTAAGAAGGAAGCATTATGGGACAATGCTTCGTTGATTTTGACACACATACATTTTTGTTAAAGCTGTGTTTGATGGCTAAGAACTGTTAAATCTCCTGCTGGTGCAGTTTGTTTACTAACATTGTGTTGTTGCTGATTGATGTCTCCTTTTGCCATATTCAAATATATATGGAAATAAGAAATTGTTCTTGCAAACCTTGTCAGCGCTGCATTGGAGTCCAAATTGGTGTTTGTATTATTAGTTCCTAATTTTATTATCTAAAGTGGCATTGGTTATTTCTGTATGCAATTGGAAATTTGTAACATACTCATACCTTGACTGTATTTTTGCTAAATTTAACAATGTGTTCAGTGATTTTATTCATAATTTAGTTCACTATTTACTAATATAATACCAGGTATGCCTGTTTGATGTCTAACAAAGATACAAAAAGTCAAATATTCTTTTTAAATTACTGTAGTTATATTATGGCTTCATAGATATTATCTAAATGGAAATGAAGTTCTATTTTTATACACATTTAATATACTGTAAAGTTGTTGATGTTCTCCCGGGGCAGAACATATACTGTAAAGTACAGTGCTCCCCCCAAGTAGATGGGGGTTATGTACCAAGCAGGCAAGTGTACTTTGAAATTGTCTACTTGGAATTGATAAATAAAGGGGAAAAAGTAGGTTCAGTACTAGAGCTTCCAATAACTCTCCCTTCTTGACCATTATAATATGTACACTCAACCCCCAGCTATAGCAGGTTTTGCTAACACGTTTAAAAGCTATTGCACAAACATAAAAAACATACTTTTAAAAAATTGCGGTGCTATTGAGACTCGTGTGCCAGGATGAAACTACACTCAACCCTCGATTTCACAGATTCTCTCTAGTGACTAAAAATATTTCTAAACTTAACCAAAAATACGGAAAATGTATGTTTTGAAAGGGTGTTCATTTTAAAAGGGTAGGCCTAAAAGAGTGAGTGAGGAATGAGGGTGATGGGTAGAAAGTTCAGTAATCACCGATAATCCACAAGTGTCTACTCATACAAATACATTTCCTTAGGTTATATTAATTATTCTTGGTCACTTTCTCTTACACTTTTCACCATATCAGATGTCTGTACTGGGATATGTGTTAAAAGTATGAAAAATGTCCGTTTTGAGAAGTTGTTCACTATAAAGGAGTTAGCGAGTGAGATGGTAAGTTCAGTTATCACTAAAACTCATTGAATTTTTATTCGTGCACACATTCCTTAGTTTGTATTCATTAATTTTGGTCATTTTCTCTTATCACTTCCACTTTTCAGCATATAAATATGTGTATGTATAATCAATCAACACATTACGATAAACAAGTATTTTGTTACGGTATGTCTGTTTTTATGTTTTTAATGTCTTTATTTACTTTTTACTATCAAAATGTGAACGATATCTATGAATTATGGCGAAATGAGGGGAAAAAGATGCAAATACGCTAGATTGGGGTACGCCTGTCTTAGAAAAAAAACGTATACTTTTTGTATTTTGGTCTAAATTTCTCCACCTACTTGGAAATCATCTAGTTAATGACCGCCTACTTGGGGGGGAGCACTGTAATTTAGCGTACTGTACATGATATGCTTTACGTTGTGTATGCTGAGAGCCATATCTTTCCAGCTTGGTGTGGCTTTATTTAATCTCATCCACATTCACCCCCATTTTTCTTTGTAATGCACGATTTGCATATTCCACCATAATGATAGTTTTCCTCTTATGGTTTTCCTTTACTACCAAATTCTACCCCACCTCTCCTATCACTATTTAACCCTTTTTCATGACATACTCTCCCCTCATGCACATCTTGTCTTATTGGCTTTATCTTTATCACTTTTCTTTTCCTATAACCAAAGTTATGTCACCCAAGCTCCCCTTGCTATCCCACCATCTCAACTCCCTTCCCATGATAAACATGTCCACAATTTTCCCTTTAATGCTGTATCTGTTTGCTTCATGTCTCAGTTTTCACATATAAAGAACTCCATGCTCATATAGTTATGTACCAAATCACCCAGTATGATGCTCGTATCCAGTAGGCAGTTTCATTCTGTACATTATACATTATTATTTTATTTTTATTTTTTTGTTTTCCTGATAAGAGGCTTTAATTGCACTTGGTATATTTACGATACAGCATAATCTTGCCAATGTCCAGTACAAGAATTTAGGAAAATCTTATATCCTTTGCAGCATATCTTGGTCTCAGGGGTGGGGTTGGGAGGAGTCCGTGCTCTGGCCACATCACCTCTCTCACACCAACTATTAGTAAATGATAAATTTTCATAATAAGACTGTATAGTTTCATAAATTATCAGTATTTTGAGGGCAAAACAATTATTTTGAACTTTGTATACCTTCTATTACGCTTGGCAAGATGTGATATTCACATGGTATTGCCTACCATACATCCCGCATGGTCAGTGAGTCAACAAGGTATAGTTCAACAAGGAGGAGGAATATTTTTCAAGTCTTAAAGGGTAAGTGCAGGATAGCTTAGCTTTGTTTTCCTGATTTACAGTAACTTTTCATGGGAAACTCATTGGGGAAAATTTGAAAAAAATTGTATGGTTAGTTTTTAAATAAAAATTGAACATACAGGAAAAAAGGCGGAAAAACAAAAGAGGGGTGGGGGAGAGGTCATGAGGCAAGAGATCGAACTCTTCCTGACCACATCTCAGGGCCAAGATAGGCTGCAAAGACTATAGTAGTGTACTTGATGATTTTCAAGATGATATAATGGCATGGAGAACTGCATATAATTTTGTGAAGTCGTGAGTGTTGAACTTGCATTATGTCATTCTGGTTACTATGCTTTAAATTTCAATTATGTTCTATTCACATTCTTTGTTTGCAAATAATATGTTGCTGTTACTGTCATTACTCTAGGTAGATTGAACAGGGTATTATAATATTAAGTTAGGTTTAGGTAACCTAGGTAAATTTAGAATGACACTTATTTCTACACTCAGTATTGTATATAATATATAACTTAATAATTCCTAGCACTAATATTGGCAGTTGATCAGAACTTATGACTTCTGCTTCTTCCCAGCTGTATAAAAACACACTGCTTTGTAGTCTGTTTCGGGGCACAGGTTAGAAGAACTAGTTGTCTCCAATTTGTCATCTTGCTTTTAAGCCTTAAGAAGACCTCGTTTCATTTTGTTCAGCATTCTGCTTGAGAAACTTGCAGCTCAAATATAATCTTTTACATAATTTTATCATGTATTAGAAAATGTGATCCACATTATGCAAGCTAATGCTTATTCAGTAAAAATAAACACACGACTTGGATTATGGATACCGAGAGTGGAATTTAGAATGCTTGCTATTATCTATTACACTGAGGTGCACTCAACAGTGACAATGTTAAATACAATAATGCTTGTGCTGGTATTTGTGTGTCACTTGGCAGCATGGTGCATGTGATTATTGTAAGAGGGTGAGGTATGCAATTCTTCATCTTTTTTTCTTTTCTTTCTTTAATTTTAATCAAACTCAGGATCTATTTGCTACTTTCCTCAGGCACATGCATTTTTTTTGACACTGCACCAGCACAGCACTGTGAAAACTTATTTCAGTGGTATTCTCTTTGGTGACGAGCATAATATACAAGATTTCATGACATAATTAAATACAGTACTGTATCCTCTTTACATTATAAAATACAAGATATGAAAAGTGAATGATTTCAATGGCAAGAATTTTACATTACCTATACTGTATATGCATTTTTCTCATGGGGATCCCATGTTTACTGGCATTGTTCATCTCCCACTCTGTTGTCCACTTTACTGATCTAGTTTTAAAAATGTAGATAATTTGGGTCTGTGAACCAGATGGCAGAGCTGAAAGGAACTGACTCCTGATGCCTGGAGGCTAGACAAGTGGAATGGTTATAGGAAAAAGGGTTGGAAAGAAAAGAGATATGAAAGAGAACAAGGGTTTAGAAGGTAAAATTAATGACAGTTTGGAGGAATCACTGACTTCCAGTTTGCTGAAAAGTTTTTGGACAGTTAACCAATATTCCTTACCAGTGCATTTTATGGATACTGAATTAGGAATATTGATTTATTATTACCTGATAAAATAAATAACATTGAGGTAAGTTCTGAGGTCTAACTGTTAATTTATCTTTTCAGATACTTGAGGAAGAGGACTAGATAATTTGTTAGTAAGGCTCTTCTCAATGTTGTGTTATGACAATATTTTTATCATCTCAGAGTTGATTTATTGTAAATGCTTCCAATGTATAAGAATACTGCCAGTGTTATACACAATACTATAATGCATTACAGAGTACTGGAAAAGTCCGAAAATATCTTTTACCTTGTTGTTTACATGTTCATTAATGTAACAAGTTAACTGTATCATGGCTCCATAAATGACAAACACTTTTGTCCATTTTCGTGTAGAAAAGTTTGAACATCATGAGCTGCTTCTTGTTAGGGTTGAACATTAGTATGCACTGCAGGTAAATGCATGTTAAAAAAAATAATACTGTAAATGAAGACAATACAAGATGCATTAATCACAGCAGCATATTATTTATGTAATGGTACCAGTTATGGAACCTAGTGTGTGTACTCTGTATAATTCAACTGTATACTGTACTAGTCTTATACTTGGAGTGTTAAAATTATGATTATTATTATGGCAAGGATTCTTTCCTCAGTGTCACATACAGTCTTACCATTCACTTATGTTTCTTGAGTCAAGTACAGTAAAAAAAATTATCTCAAAGTTGGCCAATGAAAGCTATGTTCAAGAACAGACATAATTAAGGAGGATTTTACTTTAACACTAAGAAATGCACATCAGTAACATCATACGAATAGGGATAGTTGAAATGCATCACACACAGTTGCAGGAGCTGACTAACTATGTACCATTTAAAATTATTATACATGCGTGTTTGTGGTACTTGATAATGATTTTCTGCCTCCCTCAGTGATATACAGTTTGGTGATTTGTGATATAACAGATAGCAAAGGTCTAACTAAGCCTTACAGCTTTCTCTGTGGTCTCCCAGAATGAGCATCTTTGAAACGGTCTTCAGAATACTTGAAATTTAGGCCAGGATTAGGGGACTGCATGTCAAACAATAGACTTTGCACATCCAACATGTGAAAAACATTAAACACTTTATGAATCAGTCAAACAGTATTAGATATGGATGGTCCATATAGTTTTAAGGATAAACACCAATTACTAAATTGAAATCCTAATCTACATCTGTTCATGTAGCAGTATATAAATCTCAAGCACAGATGCTATGTCATAAGAGTAACAACAATGCTTAGCTCTGTGTTATGTAGGCTTCGGTTCTAGTTCTGTTAGTGGTGTTTACTCTTGATTTCATATATATATATATATATGTTTATGTTTATATTTTGTCTTTATTATACATAGTTCATAGAACGTTAAATTTCTTCTTGTAATAGTCATCTCAATACGTCCTACTTTAACACATGTCTTTATCTGTCTTCAATTCATTAATGCTAAACAATGTACCAGGCCTTTCCCTAGTTATTTAAAAATTTTGCTGACTACTACCTTTAATATGAATGGGCAATATGTACAGCATGTATTCCCTCTCACTTTTGGTATTTAACGAGATGTAGTTCATTGGCATGTGTGATACCACTTGTTGGGAATAGTCTGTGATAGTCTTGTCTTGCCATAATACAGGATGATGTAGGGTATACATAATTTTTAACAATAAAAATCACACTGTCAATATACACATGCCAAATATACCTATCATAGTCCACCCTGGGTATTGTATTTGCAATTGTTCCTGGAATTACTGTACATTCAATCCTGGATTTCACGGATTATGAGAGAGGGGTCTGGAATCATAAAAATCTGAAAATCTCATACATTCATAAGTACGTAGTCATTCCTGAACTTGCCAATTACTGTACTTTGTCCAAAGACTGCCAATATTGAATGGCATATATTATTCGGATAGGATAGAGCATATAACATATTAGTGTTGACACAATAGTACGAGAGCCTTACAGGTATTATGAAAATATTAATAAAACTAAAATAAGATTAAAATATTGTACTGAAAAACAATAGCGTACTGTTGTGGTTACCAAAACCAATTACAGTAGTCTTCTTTTTGTGGAAATGAAGCTGTATATTTCTGTTTTTTTTTGTTTTTTTCGTGCCATGTTCTTCACAAACACTTGGAACACTCGCACCCATTTCCAGCTTCTTAGTTTTAGTTTCTGTGACAAGGTTTTTTTGATTCGTTTTGGTTGTTTAGGCGGCATTATTGGAGCATTGTAAATGCAATAGGAAAAACAATGGAAAGAAACCTGCTGTAGATACATAGGCTACACAATGGTGTCAGGACAATAAATGTTCACTGGCTGGGTGGGCAGCAGTTTACCGAGTAGACTTTGGTAGGATAAGTTGAGTCACTGCCTGTGGAATTTGGACGTAAAGCCCTTTCCACACGAAGCAAAAAACTACCGTGGCAGACACTTATCAATTTATTGGGTGGGTAGCCGGCACGAGTGGATAATGGCTGTTAGGGACTTGGATCTGGTAATACGGGTAGAAAGTGAGTGTTGTCCACTCGGTTGCCCGTACCCGCCGTCTTTTTGCCTCGTATAGCAGGGGCTTTAGACTAGACCAAAGCAGCCCAATCAACCAATCTTAAATCAGGAAGACAGCCCAATATCAGACCACTGATGAATGCGATGACAATTCCAAATATTGACAGAGACCTTACAAAGTCTGAAAAATTAGAAACTTTGGGTTTTGAGATCCGTGAATTCGAAGGTTGAGTGTACTTAAAGGAAGGCTTCTGATTCCTGGTTCTATGAGTGGTGGATCTGGAGGAATGAAACCAATTAATAAAATCTGTCACTGTACCTTTTAACAATTTCTGAATGGAACTGTACATATGGTACTGATATACCAACATTATTTTTTAGCTCTTGATAAATGTTGTTACTAAGCATACTAAAATTCCATTCAACATTTAGTTCTAATTAGTATCTCCGTGTGAGTTGGTCAGGTAACAGGACTGAATGTCGGTGGCAATAACCATTCCTCTCCTAATAAATTTATGGATTTTAGACTGGATTAAATGTATGACCTGCAAAGTTTGTTGTGAATTGCTATATTTTATACATTATGTAATTCAGTGTAAATAATAATTATAAACAATATGTAGATTTTCTGTATTAAAGGATTGTATGAAATTAACATGGATTATCATTTTACACCACGTTTATGTGGACTTTAAGGGACACTTACGCTCAACTCATTTATTCAAATAAATTACAATACTTACATGTTCCATTCCTTAACATAGCTGAGCAAATTATTTACTAATAGAAGAGAGTAAGGAGTACCTGTCTACTACATAAAGCTACCCTGGAATGGTTTTTGTGACATGTTACCATCACTTAAAATTTTAAGTTTAAATTAATCTTGGATACTATGCTATCATTATGTGCTCTTTTCAGTACATCTTGGATAGAAAACTGCATTCCACTGTCAAGTAACACCATTCATCAGTTATGATTTAAATCTTAGCCATGGTGACCATTACAAATACTTATGGCCATGATATGCTCTTATTATATTACATCTTTACAGTCAAAACTAATGATATGATTGTAACTGTGGCTTAGCTGACAACACAAATTTATTCATTCATAACCTAGTAGCATTAACCATATGGCACAAGGAAGACTCTTTCCATACATTCTCCACTTTATATAAACAGTTTTTTCTATGCTGACTGTACACACTAGTTTAATTCATACTATGTATGGTAAGTTTTAAAGGGATTATATTTTCTGTAATCTGGAGGACTAGAGGGTACAGAATCCCAAATACTGCTAAGAAAGAGATTAAGTTACTATAGTTTAGTTGTTCTGTTGTGTGGTACAATTTGAAGAATACTTTTATCCTCATTTCACTCACAACTTCTTTCCTTCATGCTTAAGCTTTGATAATGCTTTGGGATTCTATATGACTTGCACCAGGAACATCCAAAAGATCATCTCTAGCAACAATTTTTGTATTTGCAAAAGTCCTAGCCAGCAACATAATATGTACAGTATTATAATCAATATATGTGCAAGTTATTCTCATTAAGCCATAGACAGGAACAAAACTATCTGGCTGCATTAAAAAGCTATTAATGCAACATACTCTTCTTACTGCACAAAAATAACTGTGAATTATCCAACTGTTTACTTCTACAAAGTATTGCTGATAATTAGAGACAGCTACAGAATTTGAAGCTTATAACCACCAGTTTATCTAGATTTATATGTCATTTGTCTTCTAAAATACTTCAGTTTCACATAGTTTAAAAACAATAAAAATTTCATACTCATAATTTTAGTGTTCCCAGACCCAAGTTATCAAAAACTCACACACAACCGAGTTACCTGGTTAACCTCCTTTAAATGAATGACTAAGGTAGCCCTGTTTTGGGCTTCTACATTCCTTATTAGAATTATATGGGTCATAAATGAATATAAACTATTCAATATACCTTATGATATACAGGAATTTGATAAGTTTACAACAGTAACTGGGTTCAACTGTATCAGCCACTATGAGTACATTATTCTTTTGAACAGAATTAAAAATCTAATTAAGAATACCAGCATCTCTCTATAGAAATAGAAGAAATATACAGTAATTAGTATTACAGTAAATGATAGGGTTGCAACTTAAATTCATGTCAGACTTGCATTCTTAAGGATCTAAGCCAACCATTCTGTCTCTACACTACCTTGTGCATATCTAACTTTAAACTATATACAGTATTCCCACTCAAAATGAGACAACTATATAATTTATGCCATAATTTCACTGTTTCTTTTTACGTTAACTTACAGTATGTACTGTACAGTTGCCAAAAAAGGAATTGCGACAAATCTTGATGGAACTTTAACCATAGTAATATCCACAACTATTTGTAGTTACTATAAGCATGTATAACAGAAGGAAATATACATATCCTTCTGTAATACATAATTATGATCCCTACAAACAACTATGGATGTTAATATATTTAATGTTCTATGAATAGTTGTCGCAATTCCTTTTTTGGGAAGTGTACATGTTACAGGGATGTTAACAAGATACAGTAATTTTCATAATCACCATAACAATATAAAGTTCATACAAACAGCAACAAAACAGATAACTGCCCCTTTTAACAGGAATTTCAAATGCACTGTGTTTAGCTGCTCAGTTATTATCACATTGCTATAATCCATGTAAATGTCACTCATCTATATAATCAATCCATTCCTAATTGGAAGCATCTCACCCTGATAATTATTAACTATGACAGAAGAAGGGACCTCTACTCCACTGCAAAGGGGCTACTCTCCCTCTTCCCCGACCCAAGGTAGATCTGGTGGTGGGGTTCTGTGTAGGGATATGTATTGGGCACAGTATTGGCTGACAACTACAGTACAGTACTTGAAATACAATGTTTTTTATCTAAAGATTTCTGTGGTTTGCTGTGTTATAGTTTTACCTTTTATTAATTTCATCCATCAAAACTCCTTTTGGAAAATAATATATATGACAGATGAGTATCTTCAAGATACTACAATTTCCAACTTCATTATATTGCCATAAGGAAGCCACAAGATATATTTCCTTGTTCATAAAAATATTGAATCTTGGGAAAATGTACACCTACTTTACCCAATATATTACATAATTACATTATTCACTCAACATTTAGTCTATACAATTCCCAAAATACATTTTTTATATATACTGTACCTCCCCCCAAAATTTACATCCAATCATAGAACAAAGGATAATTATTATGTTATCATCATTATCTTTTGAACTATCTACATACTTTGCTCTCACATACCGGTACCAAATTATTTAATGTGCATTATTTCACAAGCTGCAAAAAAAAAAAAAAAAAAGAAAATTATAAATTACCATATGAATATAACTGCTTATTCCACAGTGTGGTGGAAAACATGGACCTTTAAGAATAATATGATACTTCCCTCTCTATTATATGAATTCATATCCTCAAAACTGACCAAGTCAAGGAAGCGTTGCACTCCAGCATCTCAACCCTTGCAACTGATAATATGTGTTGTAGGAGAGTCTTTCTGTTACCATACCACTTACCTTCATCATAACAATCAAACCTGTGAAAGTCTACCTACTCCCCACTGGAACCTTCTTCATTGTTGTAGTCGTCATATTCATAGTCATACTCTTCTTCTATCGGTTGTTCGCCCATGTCAACCTGAGAAGGAAAGGCACTCAGCTGGTGTCACACGTTGGCAATAGTACTCAGAAAAATTGAGTCACCAATACTGCAATAGGAAAGGGTGAATCATCATCTTCCACATTAAATTATGAATGACAACTCATTGTACACTCTCATAACTTCTCATCTGATCATCAATTCTGCGATGTAGTTTCTTCTTCTGCTAGACTGTGAGCCATGTACAGCATAAGAGGGCAATACACTAGCTAAATTACAATCAAATTATAATACAATGATGCTAGGATAACCATGTACAACAGTAGGCCTATTCTTACTTGTCTCAACCTATTCTGATCCTATCAGCCCATGTGAAAACTGAGTACTGTACTATACCACAACAAAAACGGACAGAGTACGACCTGGCCAACCAGACCCCACCTGCACTAGCCCAGCAGCAATGGCGTAACCAAACATTGCCGAGAGAGCCACCAGACCAGACAGCAGCAGGTTGCGACCTTTGTGTGGCATATCATCTTTCCCGGGTGATTCTCTGCTTCCTGCCCCTCTCAGGCCCTCTGTGGTGTAGACCAAACATGAGTATGGAGAGAGAGTTACATGAGTATGGAGACAGTTAAAAAATGTGGGGTGACAGATAACATGCATACACACAGATATTGGCACAGTCACAATTAAAGTTATGTTGCACCCCTCTTTCTTTTAAGAAAATTTTCAGTGCCAATAGGTATTTTTCATTCTTAAAAGAACCAAAGAGAAGCCTAATTAGAAAAATTCCAAATACAGTAGACTGGTGCAACATTACCCAAGAAAAAGGCTCTTATGAGCAAACTTTAATCTGCCTCATAAACAAGGATAAACCTGAACATGTCTTGCTGATGTCATAGGGCTCACTTCTGACCCACCAACATTCAAATATGTCACAGTTCAGGTCACCAAATGGAAAGTTGACCAGGGCATGATAATGAA
Source organism: Petrolisthes manimaculis (assembly GCA_034508575.1). NCBI lineage: Eukaryota > Metazoa > Arthropoda > Malacostraca > Decapoda > Porcellanidae > Petrolisthes > Petrolisthes manimaculis. The sequence continues at coordinate 73,674 of JAWZYT010003830.1, read as the reverse complement.
ACCATCAGTGATACAACTACAGTATAATAATATCAGGCTCAAAAATTTGCTTTTGCTCAGACTTAAACTTTTGAACAGTTCTCACTGATAAATATATCAAGAGGCCACGTAAATACAACTTAAGGTGGTAAGGTAAGGGGAGTGAATCAATGAAACACATACCATGATAAACTACATGTGTGTCAACCAAGCCTCAGAGTGCGTAAAAAGTGGAAATGCTCATTTTACAAACATGACAATGAAGTGCATGGATTAATAACATATAGAGACCCAGGAGACTTGAAAGGCACACTAACTAACAAAAATGCTCAAAGCACAGCTCCCCAATAATTTATGATATATAAATACAAATGACTGACCTAGTTGAAAGCAAATAAAATAAGCAGACATATAAATAATTAAAGAAATGACTATACGGGTAAAAAGCTATAGGGGGATATGCTTTGTTAGTATACCAGGGAAGGTCCTTACTGTTAAGTCTATGGACATAGGCTTCATTAAGCCCGATACTGAGGCCCAGGTCAGCTGTTACCCACAAACACACGTCATGACTTCCGAACTGGCACCCAGCTACAGAGGGAGGGTAATTCCCAAATACTGCAGCTGTTATGGTACCAGTGAAGGTGTTTTACAATGTTCGGTGGCCTTATAGTTAGTGGCTGAAGTTCAAACTCGATTTGGAAGAGTAAATAAATTATTAAAGCTGAGAGGGTGAAGCATAATATACTGAGGTGGTTTGGACATGTGGAGAGAATGCAAGGTGAGGAGTTTGTAAAGGCATATAGAAGTGAAGTTGAGGCACCTGGTGTAAGAGGCAGACTTCCAGGGAGATGGCAGAATGAATAGAGGAGTATGTAAGGGAGAGAAATATGAGGGGTAGAGGAGGGCTTGACCAAGTAAGGAGGGAGTGTTGATACAGGGAAAACTGGAAACACTTTTGCCATGGCCACCTCCTTTGTGAAAATTGCCAGAGGGAACAAGGCATCAGAGCTATAGATAGAAAATGATAAAAAAACAAAAATCCACCAATTCTTTAAGTACCGGTACTTTCAAATGACAATGTGGACCAGAATAAAACAAACTGAACAATAAAAATGCAAATATCAGAGGCAGCCTTTATACCTGTAACAACCTGTAAAAAAGAGTATACTTCAGCAAAAACTAACAGACTAACAACTTGAACTAGTCACTGAGTCCTCACAAACCAACAACACAACCTGAACCAATGACTACCAATAATAAGACTACTCACTTCTTTTAGTTTGTTCCTCAGCCCGCAAGTCTTAGTGAAATGGAAAAATATGGTTAAAAATAAATAACAAAGGAACCACAAAGATATATCCATCACAATATTCCTGCTGAACAAGTTAATGCTACATTAATTCCAATATTAAAACTCTTCTCTTAAAGGGGTAACACATTGTTAGTAAATCTGGATAAAAGAGCTTTCACTGTAGTATGCTGAGGCCATATGGGTTGGAATTGAAAAATGCTCCTCATCACGTGATTTTCAATGCTTCCACTGACTAGAAAATATGCCTATCTCAATTTTGATGGGGATGTCTCATTCGCCCCTTGTCCATGAATCGCCTCATGCCAACCAGTTTTAGTGAAACATTAGTGAAACAAAAAGCATATATTGTACAAACCATACAAATATACACTCACATAACTTTAGTACTTGATACTGTACCTGATGGAAAGAACCGCTGTACTGCTTTGGAAACGAAGCGTGATAGGTTGGGACAGGCTTTGATATGATTTTGCAGCACTGGAACTTTTAAATCCACCTGCAATAATACAAAGATAAGACATTCTTGCATAATTTAAATAAATATACTTAAGCACCAATGAAACATGAATAATTTACAATTACATACAGTACATAACTTGTTCACCATTCCATTAACTATGTGCAGAATTCTACTTACCTAGTGAATTACTGTACATTTAAAATCCTTATAATGTATAAGATTATATAACATTTTTATTTATATTCAATCTTAAAAGAAATCCTATCTTTTCTCAATTCACTTACACATTCTCAAAATACAACTTACTTTAAGAAGCAGTGCTAGATAAGAGAATATGACAGCATCTATGGTGGAAGGAGTGCGGCCAAAAAAGTATTCCCTGTCACCCAACCTGTTTGACAGCATGGTTAGGCACTCCTGGGCTTGCTTGTGTAGCTGTCAAGAAACATGACACTGTATTAATTTTCTGTTCAGAGGTATATATATACAGTACATGATATTAATGCATAATTGATTGATTGATATTAGGTGCTGCAACAGCGAGGTCAAGTGGCGCCCGAAGAAGGTGATTAAGAGGTGGGACAGTAAGCATAAAAGGTAATAGATAAAAAAAAAAAGGACAGATGGAGAGTGAAAGCCCCTTTATACTTATGCATAATAAAAGCATTTGAATCTTTCTATTTTCAAGCAATAATAAGTAAAGGACCAATATTATGGATAGTGGTATCAAGCTCCTTGCACCAAATAAACAAAGAAAGTGAGCTGACCTCTGTTTCAACAAGCTGAGAATCATCAGGATCATCAAACATGCTGTTGATGAGATCACAATAACCCTGGTGGTAGCGGCGTGGGTACCAGAACTTGTGAGGGAAGGGCATATTGCTGAAGAACCATTTGTGTGTCACCTCATAGTAACTTTTCGGCTCCACCCACCTGAAATATTCAACAATCATTGTGGTAGTGATGAATCAAAAGAAAGGAGTTTCAACTCTTTTAAAACCTTAATGTCTTTAAAGATTATTAGTACAGTACATTGTTAGGGACAAAATTAAACAAAGTTGATGATTTCCTCACAAAAAATAAAGAACTATATCTACCCTACTCCATCCCTGGGTTGATAATCAGATTGTGATCATGGTAGCTGAGCTTCAATTTTGTTCTTATTAAGTACAGGACTGTATGTCTTTTACAAAGTCATCCACCCTTGCAATTTTTACAGTGTGTCTGTCTGTATCTTACCACAAATAAATAAGAGCAGGGTAGAGTTTCTCTAACATGAGCTGTTCATATGCCACCACCTCTGAACACTGTCTGGCTGACAACTCGTAATCACAGCTGAAGTTCTGAAGAGAAAAGTAACAAAAACTATAGGTACAGTATACAGTACATTGTACCTTTGTGCATCATATCATAAAATTTGTGTAATTTCACTCCTTTGGTTTTCTTATGAGGTGAAACCACATCAAAATGTATGATTTTCTGTTGTATCAACTGGTACGAGGATATCATATAAAATTCCATATTAAATTAGTTATTATTATTGAGTTAATATGATCAAAATTGGCTACATAAATTCATGACAGGCTAGTGAATCATAATTCAGGTCCTAAATTAATTATGACAAGGTTAAGTCAAGTATTACATAGTTAAAGGTTTCATGAGAACATAGGCTTACCTGCTTACGAAGGAATGTGGTAACCTCTGAAAACTCAGAGAATGCTCCCTCAGAACATTTAAATACCGGTAGCTTCCCAGTTGGGGACTTGAAGGGATTACTAGATTTTATAATAGTTACTGGAGCTCCTGAAAACTTGACATATGCCTGAAAGGAAAAAAAATACATATACAATATACAGTACAGTACACTCTGCTCTTTTTTTATTACAGGTTAGGTTCCTGAAGGGGTCGCATAAAGTAAATTGTACATTTCCATAAGAAATCAAGGTACTTTAACTTGAAAATTGAACCTCCTTGTTCCTGTTATTTTAAGAGTTCGTGTAAATTGTATTTATTTAATTTTTTTCATGATACGCACTATTTCAAATTCGCATAATCTAAACTCGCATAAAAAGAGAGGAGAGTGAACATAATATTAACGTACAACTAAAAGTTTAAAAAAGGACAATATTTTGTGTTCTTCTTACAGAAAGAGGAGTTAGGGAAACAAGTACAGTAGAGTTTAGTCTGGGCAGGGCTCTTGTTTAGAATAATAATGACTAAAAAAACAAAATTATAGACTTGTCACAAAATCCTAAAATAGGTATCATGTAAGACATCTTTCAGTCTAAAAATGCATAAATTATACAGTATGGTAGCTTAATTTTTGCATATTATAATTTCCCTTTGGAAATAATTAAACCACAGATATGGAAAACAAATATTTTGGATAAACCATTACTAAGTTACCTACCTTCATGTACTAGAAGGCAACAGTGCATTTTGACCATGTTTGATCCCACCCCTTAGTTTACCTCGGTTAGGTCCCGACAGTCGGCCCAGGTCTAAATTACAAATATTAGCCATGTAATGTGTTCTGTTAACCATGTAATGTGTAACCTCTATGGGCAATTACATCATGCCCACAGAGATGCTGGGGGACCTAGTTAAGGAAAGATTAAAAGACCACCTTAAACAAATATTAAAATGCTGTGACATTCAACCAACAAGGCTTGAAGACCTTACATCTGAGAGAGACTGCCAGCATGGGAAGCAAAGACAATAATTATAACATCACCGTGAGATCACACCAGACTACCGGGACCTAACCTGGGCAAACTACCAGGAAATAACCATGGTAAAGTACAGGAAATGACCGGGGCAAAATACTGCAACAATGCTACAAAACGGTAATTCTATCAATAAATACCCAGGGCTTGTTGCTCTTATGTATAATAATTTAATTTCGCATCTTACCATCATCTGAAGACTCTTGAGGTCCATTGAAGGTAGTCCATATTTGGCCTCGCCTTCCCATACATGAAGCTCCATCATTACCACAGATAACATTCAATTATTAAAAATTAGTAAAGAATATATTCCATTAAAAACCAGCAGTGTTAACAGAACTAATTATCAGTTATTTAGTTTTTCTTGAATATGTTTAGACCTCCCAACATATGACAATAACCACGCAATTCTTAAGGATTATATTCCACTATACATTAAAAACTAGCAGCGTTAACATGACTAATTATCAGTCTTTTCTCTTTTTTTTTTCGGGAACCGGGAACCACGACCGAACAAGCAGGCAGCAGCCGATAAGCCGACAGCAGTGTTGCCAATTTGGTCTGTTTCACAAAATTACCCTAGCTTTACCTTTAGAATTTCCCTTTTGGCCTCAATAATTCCCTATTTATTCTTAACCCTTACGCTGCCGCTTTGTTTACGCTTGGTAACTGGCGTGTGCCGAATTATTAACCCTTACAGTGCCTCCTACATCATATGATGTTTGCTACAGGTCACTCCCCAGTGCCACATACATCATATGATGTTTTCACTTACTATACTTTTTAGTAATATAGGGTAAACTGTCTCTATTCTAGGGTAATATTTCTAGGAGCTCATGGAATTTTGGAAACCGTGAGCCAGCAGGACAGCCGTAAGAGTACGTTTGAGGAGTGTATAGTAGTGAAATGGAGGGATTATTCTCGAGGGCGCCACACTTGTGCCCCACGTTTTTGTGTATAAGCAGCCCTTGTGATGCCACATTCTGTCTTCCCTACGTCAATCATCATAATATGATGTCTGCGGCAGCGTAAGGGTTAAAAATGGTCATATATTTACCATAATTTTGATATTTCGTCTAATAGAAATCTTCTCATTTACTCTTGAATAATCTTTATATAATTATCATCCCATTTACTGTCGAACAATCTTTATATTGTTTTCCCATTTACACTTGAACACATTGGTACACATCTAATTCCCCATGTCTAGAGAAAATTTCTTATATTTTGCAACATTGCGACAGACACAAACAACGTTAATATTAATGTCGGGTTACATAGTAGACTTTCTATAGTTACATAATATAAAAGTTATGATTAAAATGTTCCAATTAATTAAAGTAATGATTTACGTAAGTAAACAAGAACATTTTTAAAAAAGAGTACAGCGTTTAGTTGCATGTCATTTCTACGATCATTAGGGTGGGAAGAACCACTGCAATACTCTTAAATTCTTTTAACCCAGATATTATTTATTATATTATACCTTTATGCTGCATTAAAATCAGCAAAGTATAAGCCAGCAACGAGAACCACTCCACCTCCAGGCCTAAATATCAGAGTACACCACTATCGCAAAGACATCCAGCAGAAATCTTCAGCATGGGCTCAGTACACTTTATAAATACTTGACTACTATAGCAGTGGCCACATAGGTTGTGTATCTATCCTCGAGGATCCCTCACGAAAAATAAATCTTCACATACAAGATAGTTGAGTCAACCCTCTCTCCCTCCCAGTCATTAAACACAACTCTACACTCCTGGTGACACCTCGCCTCACTAGCCATCAAAACCTACCTCAGGACCAATAGACTTGACTATTGGTCCTGACCTATCTCTCATTGGACACAAACTAATTTTTAAATGTAGACGAAGAACCACAATCCACCACCCCACCCCCGTAGGTATTTCCTTTAGTGAAGTGGGCAATACTTTAAAGGTTTGGCACCTCACTGGCCCTAGCCACTTTTCTTTTAATTCTTCAACTGCCCCTCTTTTTCTTTCAATTTCCTTCCTGCATGCTGTCTCACCCCCTCTATCTGGCGCTATATGACCTCACCGTTGCGGCACCTAATGTCAATCAATAATTAATCCACACATCATTGGTCCAGTAGTGTATTCATTTCTAGATGATGATGGAAAGCTTATACTAGTCAATAAATTAGAAACATTGGATCATTCATTACAGACAAGTTCCTAGCCAGCTCATCTATGAAGAGAGTACCGTACTACAGTATTTTTCTCACTCATCTCCTATGAAATGGGATTACAATATGCATGAAGGTGACAATCTAGTAAAGTTCAATTACATATTAAAAAAATCATTTATTTAAAGCAAAATCATAGAAGGAACATTTAAAATGAGTTGCTAATGACTGCATACAGCTATGCAAACTGATATTTGAACAACTGCAAAACCGACTACACTAAATATTTTGACAATATGATGTACCCTCGATAAGAAAAATATCAGCATTCTGGGGTTCGATAAGATGTGAAACCATTCACCTCTGGTCTGGTTCAGTCAGTAGTATTGGTGTGCCAACATATCCGTATAATTTCCTGTTTATCATTGTTTCATAACATCTCAGACTGAAAAGGTGGAGATACTTTTTTTTACCGAGGGTACTTCAACTTAACATCCTATGATATCTATGCTTAAGGAAGAAAGAATACATTCAGATCATGTTACTCTGCATGAGAATACTATACAGTATTCATGTTGTCCTGTCTTTTGAATCCAATCCTTATTTCCTTATGAGAACTCTTTATGGCAGGTCAAGGCAGAACAGCAACTACAGTAATTATCCACCTCATTTGGCAAGGTTTTAATGGGGACCTGCCTATCCATCTAAAAGGGGTTATTCACTCCTTGCCCTAAAAAAAATCTACAGAAAAGGCTTGAGTAGCAGTTAAATGTAATGTTTAGAAGGTATTCTAGAGCACAGACATAGCAGGACATTTCCATGCATGTGTGCTGTCCAGCTGGGAGTGGCGTGATACCCAGAAAGACATGTAACTAGCAACCAAAATCTGGGGAAGACACAAGAATCCAAATAATTTCTCTAGTCTTCCGACACCTTGGTGGCAGCATCTCCTTGGGTGATCACTCTTTGGCACATCCTCCACAGTCTGGTGATATATTAGTTAGTTACATTGTACAGCATATCCTTGCTACTGGTATCAGCTGTGCAATGTCACTACAGTGCATGCTCAGATGATTTATTGCTGGATAGGTTACCCTTGTGTACAATTTCCAAACAAATTTTAATTGATCCCTAATTAGCTTCTCGGCCATAAAAAAAAAAAAAGAAGTCAAGCTTTGCTTCTTAACATTTAATGTCAAATTATAGGATAAAAAACACTAAGAATATGATCAAAGTAATAAGCCTAGCAACTTACAATCCAAACACTGAATGAGCAAAAACATTATTGGAGATAAAACTGTGCATTACACTCACTCTTTTTCTTTTACACTGACAATATCTGTATTATAAAGTATCACAGACAAGAATCACACAAAATACCTGGAATGACTTACTCAATGGAACAACAAACAAATTATTAAGTCCCCTGAGTTTTTTTTTTTAAGCTTACTATAACAAAATACATGGGGGAATTATTTTATCAAAGTTATTTGTACTGGCTTCAGAACAATAAAAATAATTATGCTGAAAATAATGCTTCATTATAAAATGACATACAAAGTATGAATTTATACACAACTATCAGTAATGTATTACTTTTAAAATTACAGTAGGTTCACATATTGAGCGGTTCACCTATTTAGCGACAAACCCCAAATTGGCACCTTTAATTACCTTATACACGATGCTCCCACAGCGCGCATTTTTGTGGCCAAGCGTGGCCTAAATCCACAGCCTTTCCCAGAAATGTCTCTCAATCTGGTTTCGACGTGACAAGCTGCTCCGCCAAACCCACACAACCACCAGCCGCTCCCCCCAGCTGGCTTCTCCCTCAGTCAGTCTCCAGCTCCCTCACATCCTGTGTACCCCCCTCTTCATTTTCGCCAACTTGTTGCCCCCAACCTTATACCCAACACCTGCCGTCACCATGTCAATAGTCGAGCGTATGAAGATATTCCTGTCAGACTCTCTGAAGCTGTAGGTGATTAACTAAAGATCACAAATATTTATCAAGATATACCCCCCTCACTCAGTTGCAATAAAGGGCCATTTACTTTAATAGGGGAGGGTTGGGATGGGAGACACTCACAGGCACCACACAATAAACATACACTCTGTTACTCTATAAATATATCGCCTTAATAACCATTACATTGCCAATAAGCATCAAGTGAAAATAAGAAACAACAAAGGGGTTGGGGTGGCTGGAGTATGGGGTGGTCTAAGCTCTGGCCACCAGCCCAAACAAGAGTCAGTGTTACAAACAGTCAATCTCCCTAATTCTAGCCCAGGCCTTTCCAGTGATACCATCGCCATTGGGATGTGCAGCAAGGATTCCGATATAGTGAACCCCAAATCTCACTTCTAGTGTGCTTCTGTACTGTTATTTTTTTTGTAACAACTTATATTCATTGCTACTGTGACTCATAATCAGATCACATTTACTAAATATTTTATTGAACACTCCATATTGGTGTATAATGTCTCTGTAAATTGTCAGTATGAGGCAGTAGCCCCCATAAGAAATTTTTCCCATATAAAGATGTATTCATACCATGTGATTTTTATGGACGGGAGCCTGTCGCCCAAATTGTCACTCAATATGCGAACCTACTGTACTCGACTTCTACAGCAGTTATGCTTATAAAATATAATTAAAAGCCAGATACTATTTACTATGTTGAACTGCTAATTAAATTTTGTAAATCAATATTCAAGTAGAGGAGAGCAATTAAGAAACCATTAGCAGCAATACTCATCCCAAGGAAAAATGCGAACCATGGACTTTTTAAACTACTGCAATCCTTCCCTGTCAGTGTAGCAATAGAGTTTTGTGAGCTGTATAAACTGGCTGCAGAATTCCCCACTTGACTCCCGTGGATAACAGGATGTGAGTAGCACCCATTAGATAGGGGAGATGGGGGTGATCTACTTGGAGAGTGATTTGAGAATGCAGAACCACTGCTGTATAATGATTGAGCATCACTATTTGCCTGACCCCTGTATCTAATATGACTGCACTGGGAGGCAGAATCAGATGGGTACAAGGAAGGTGCATAATTCCACAACTTCCCCACAGGTTCTGATAAAATGGAACCCCTGTCAAAATCCCCACAAACCGATCCAGGATGTGAATTTGGTAGGCTGCCGAGCCCAGCTTTCAATTTATATGAAGGTGGTCCACTGCTGAGAGAGGCAAACCCGGAACTCTGACTGGAGGACCGGGATAGTGGACAGAGGGTTGGCTGTAAGGGTGTCTGGAGGGAGGGCTGCTGATATGACGGAACTGACCCTAAAGTTTGAATTCTGTGTTGAGAATAATCTAACGGAGGGCTGACAGGATGACCCCAATATCCTCCAGCAACCCATGAAGATTGAGTTATATTCTTCATTGAAAGCCGTGATGGGCTCACAACATTCCGCTGGCTGCAATAAGATCCATTCAATTTAGGAGTATACCCATGTTTCTCAGAGAAAAGTGAGCGAGGGGACACAGATGGGCTGTGATGAGACCCTACAGCACTTTTTATGGGTGTACTGATTTTAAGGCTTCCCAAAGTTGCATCCAGGTCACTTGTCAATGGATCTACTGATTGAAATGGGGGTGTGGCATCACTAGGGGTAACAGAAGCTGGTTGCAAGGTATCACTAGGGGCCACAGAAGCAGGCCGCATGGTATCACCAAGATCATCACTAAAACTTGCATTGAAGGTGCATTGGGAATCCTCAAGGTTGGCACTAGATGTCTCGCTCTTCACTTCACTCCTGCAAGCCGGAACCCAAATTAGCTAAGGAAAATACCCTGGCCTATCTATCACTTACTATTAAAGTAGTACTCGCCAGAAATCAAGGAAAGAGAATGTGGTATGGCAAATTTCTGGGTAAAAGTATAGTAAACCATCACTATAAATGAATTTGCTTATACAAACATAATTTTAAAAATTTTCTTGTAATTTCAAGGTTCTATGATCGACGACAAGCAAGCAAGACGGATGTTTTCCATGACTAAACAAAGAAGACAACAGTAACAGAAGTCATTATTCTACGAACCACATACTTATTGAGGTTCCTTCTGGTCATATGTGTCCTGGGGAGGACACGAGGTACCAGGGACGTCCATAGAGTAAATAACACAGCAGCTGCTGATACTGCCACCTGATGGTAAGTAGTCAGGTATATAACATATTAACAAATACTGAGTGCCAGAAATTAATTCAATTAATCCCTTATGGTTAGTACTTTTGTTATAACTCACAGTGTGATACCAATTATGCTCAATAAGCAAAAGTTGACTGTACAAATGATATTTTACCTTACCTGTAAAGAATTGTAATCACTGGCTGAGATAAGTTGCTTGGAGGAACACAGAGCCAGAAGTCCAACCCATATGAAGCTAGACACTGCATCTGATACCTGCAAACAAAGGGTAAAATTCTTATGCTATCAGATAACAATTCATGACCATGTATAAACCAGCATTTTATTTCTCACAGAGTTTACCATTAATACACACATAGAGGCACTTGTAATTTATATATACAGTTATCATCAGTTTTAATTTCATGTCTATGGCTCCCACTCCCTACCACCTAAAAATTTATATACTATGCATATAAATATTTTCTGCCGTGGCCACCCCCTTGGGGGGAGTGAGGCGTCAGAGCTATAGATAGATAGATATAAATAGCATATACAAACCAGGAGCATCTCTTTTCCTGAACCAAAGATTCCCATAAGCAGTGTTGATAGACCAGCTATGACCATAATGGAGGTAAATTTATAGAGGGAAACCAAGTACACCTCCAAGTCCAGGCCCAGGTTAAGAGAGACAAGGTGAATTCCTGAGTGGTGCTGAAGATGGTGCAGGTTGGTGAGGAAGAGGACCAGGGAGATGAGGAGTCCAACCAGATGAAGTAAGTGCAGGAAGAAGGGAAGTCTGGTTGGTTTGCTCCTTATAACAAGCTAAAATATAATTAGCATGATGTCAAAAATACCACCCACAATTCTGGAATAATGTAATATAGCACAAATACTGTACTGTGAAAATTGGGACTTTTTTGTCAAATGTCCTGAGGTAGTGCAAATTCAATATTTGTACTTCCTGCACATATAAATGAATAAATATTCATAATATCATAGACACATATACTTGTTTCTCATTTTTTGTATAAAAAATCATTACTGATACATTGTATAAATAACAGAAAGCAAACTGACCGATGAAAGCTTGGCTTTGTTTTCTGAGGTTTGGTGGAGCCTCCATGAGATCAACTTGGGTTTCAGCCATGAATCTTGTTTACCTAGAGTCTGGTGCAGTGTGGCTTCACACTGACGGCATAGGCCGTACGTTTTCTCAAGCCTTTTTCTGTGGAAACGAGTGGAAAATACCAAAAAGTTAAGTTGTACTAGTCATCTTTACATGCATTCTTGGTAATTCACATGGAAATAATAAACATGAAACTACAGCTATCTATTACCCTGTCAAAACTCACCTGTAATCCTCTATTTCCTTGTCATAGTTGTCTGGATGAATGGGTGTGTAATCTGCCAAAGCTCGAACTTTAAGTGTTTGGTTGAGGTTGCAGGTTTGACACAAGCCATTCCCCAGGGCCAATCCGGCATGGGAAGAAACTCTACTCCGTTGCTTCTGGTTATGAGGTGGAGTGTTGAGACCCTCACAGTACTGGGCTGGCAAGTCTCTGTTGTAGTCACCATCCTTGAGAGACATTTCTTATTAGTACCTACTGTACTGTACATTCAACCATTTATAGAGGGAACAAATGGATATTCACCTAAGGTCTTACATCATATTTTTCACCTTTTCTAGGAAACATCAGATTTTACTACTTTATTTACTGATTCTGAAAATGCATTAAATAGTTGCAGTTTTGCAACCAACAAAATTAAACTTTTTTGTTGTTGTATTCATCTAGTTCTTTATTTTTATAACTAGCATATGATATCTACTTTTAATACTGTACATCATTTTAAGTAATGTCACAATTAAACAAAGCTAAGGAAAATTCATTAGGATCTAATGGACATACTGTACTTTAAACCAAATAATGCAAGCCTTACCTCAGTAAAGCCATTGTACTGTTGACATGAAGGGCAGACCCAGCTTTCCTCGTAACGAAACTCTACTTTCGTGTCCTGGTTACAAAACCAGCAGTTGACCTTTACTGGGAAACGTGGTCTGTTGAATATAACATGTGACTAAGGCAATGGTTATGACTATATTTTAAAGGCTTTCTAACTTACAGGCTGAAATCAACATCCTAACCTAACCATGATCAAATTTAGATATTGTAAGAAAACAAACAATTTGCCCATGATTACATACGATAACTACACAGAGTACAGTCATTTCTTCCATATTATCCTTCACATTATATGGATTCCCATCCATAAATAGTCAATTGTATATTGTTCAATAGTTACAAATAGGGTTTCAACATACTGGTTAACATCAGGGGTAGGCTAATGGTTTATATCTATACTATAAATGGCAAACCGTCTGTTTGCGAAGGAAATGCCATAGAAGAAATAGTCTAAATAAGTGGGTAATGAAGGTAGGAAACCGTACGCAATAACGGCAATTCTTTCAATATTTACCAAACATACAATATAGTGAACACAGTACTTCTGTAAATTTACCTTTTATTTTGTTGAACTACCCTATCTGATATGTGAAATGGTGTATATCCCCCAAAAATTCCAGTAATACATATGTGGGAGTAAAGGCCGGGTGATATAAGAGGTACCGGTACGGTGCCTTCGTTGGCCCTCCATAAACATATCATTTACTACTTTCCTTTTAACACAGGCTCAATAAATCCTTTAAGTCTGTGTGGTAATGAATAACAGAAGCCTGGGAAAACATTAGATGGTCTTCAATGAGAGTAAAACAAAGAGGAAGAAGCAAAACTTAACAAATATGTAGAGTAAATGGGTAGTAAATTCAATAAGGTCATGGAATGTCTTACCTTATCTTACTGTAGAGGACAGCACAGCCAGCAAACACTCCAGAAGCTCCAGCCAAGGCCGGTAATATCATATCGTAGTCCATGATGATCCTGTCTCACCAACCACCACCACAGACAACTTTTAAAATAACAATAACACACCTCCCGCGCTGCTAACTATTAACCACACACATGGCCCCCCTGCAGTGTTGCCAGTGTCGGCTACTCATATCATTGTTGCCAGCTCCACCAGTAGATCACGAAATTTCCAACCCCATTCATCTTTTACTTCAATTATTCCCTGTTTACTCTTGAACATTGATGGTCTTTTTTGGTATTTCATCTGGTAGAAATTTCCCTGTTTACTCTTGAACGAACTGTATATTATTTCCCTTCACATTATTAAACACAATATAAAAGGCTTCATTATAAATTGTAAGATATTTGGAAATCTAAATCAAATTCTGGCTGCTGAAGAGTAACATTACGTATCTAGAATTATTTACAACTGAAGCCTACCATCCGCCATCTTTCAACATTAAATATCACTGTTTCTTAGTAGAGCATTACCTCTTCTCGCAAACTTCTAGGAGTATGAATGAAAGAATAAATTGATTAATGAATGAATAGTTTATTTTATACAAAATGTATAGTACAAGAGAATGTGATAGCTTACATACCAACCCACAGACAGTTTTATAACGTTACAGAGAAATAACAAGTACAGTTGCCCACACATGAATCTGGTAGGCCTATTTCTCGCTACTTGCGAGATACCTACAACAGGAAGGAAAGTGAGCAAAAGTTATAGTTTGTTGACAATATTTTACTGTCTGCCTGTCAACAAATTACATATTTTTTCACTTAAATTTCCTTTCGTTGTAGCCACCTCACAAGTAACGAGCCATACCAGCTTCATGTGTGGCCAACTGTACAAATGCAAATAAAATTAATCATATAAAGAGTTAATATATATATATATATATATATATAGGGCATATATATATATATATATATATATATATATATATATATATATATATATATATATATATATATATATATATATATATATATACACCCTGTGACAAGGGTAAATATTTTCCTCAGGTAATAAGTGAATTACTTAAAATATAGAAAGTATGTAAATCTTGTATTTCGTCCAGTGCTAAATGAAACCAAAAGATAAATAGACATTCTTTATTACTGGTTGGTTGTAAATACAGTAAATAAATAAAGACATTTTTTACTTCTGGTGGCTGTGTATATAATAAATATATAATATACAATAGTTTGGAGGAATCAGTTGCTCCATATTTATCCCCTTATGGGATCCTGTTTTGTAGTAAGAACATTGGAGGTAAATGAGTCCTTTATATATTGCCACGAAATACCACCTATTGGGAAGGAGCATGTTTCTAGGCATAGTCAGGAGGAATCAGAAGCCTTCAGTTTTCATGCCCGATCTCAGAGTCCTTAAGTAATCTAAATTTTCCATATCTATTGACTCGATGTTTGTTGTTCTCTAGTTGGCGCAGCTCCTCACAGTTCTCACAGTTTAGCAGATCCCGTCTGGTGAAGGGGGAAACACACATACAGAAGCTGTTTAGTGTTTCCATCTCAATATTTCGGGATGCAAACCCTTTAAAGATAACTAATGATTCCAAGATCAAAATCAATGGAATGTCTAAAGTCGTGTTAAAAAGCTGCTCGGGAAAGTTGATGAGAACCTGAATGATTACGATGATAAAGAGCTCCCAGCCTTGTTTGAGGCACAGACACGCACTGAAACGGTCTATATGTCCATAATACACGAAAGGGTAATAATGACACATTTTCAAGGAAGCCAGGATCAGTATGACCATATCTGTCACAAGTAGAGTTAATACTATCATCAGTAACACCCAGTCCATGTCAACTGGGAGTTTGCAGCTCTCTTTACGTACGGCTGTCATGATGAACGACTCTTGTATGTTAAAGGTGCTGGAGAAGTTAAGGATTGCCAACGTACCACCGGTCATCACTATTCCCAAACTCCAGGCAAATATAGACCACCATATAAATCGCTTCCATGACACATTTTCTGACATATGCTGTAATGTTATCCATATTTCTATGCAGATGACACTTAGCCAAGTAATCATACAACTAAAGAAAAAACATTTTAAAACTCCGAGAATGATGCATGTCTCTTTTTCAATTTGAAAAAATAGTACTGAACCAGGAACACGAAGAATGTTATAGAGTAACATCGAGATGACGAAACAGGTTATATATTGACCTTGAAGACGGCGTTGAGCTTTGAATATGAAGGAGGCAAGAATTGTGAGAACTAGTAGCGAGTGAGCAATTCCCATCTTCACCCAGAATGATAATGGCTACACGTTTATTTCCTCTGCACACGTATACACTTTGAAGAGCTGTGTCTCACTGCCTTCAACATGCTCCTTTCCAACACAGAACCCTGGAGAACTGATTGGGCGGACTGAGTCAAACGTAGGTAGGTACATCTTACCCTCAGAGAAAAACACTTCACTCCAGTTAAAAGTTATTAATGGGAGTGCATTATCACATATGGGGAATCCACTGTAATTGAAAACAGCATTTACTTCTTCTTCGTAAAGGCTGTCTGGACCATCCCATCGAGTCCATGTAGGTACAAGCTTAGCGCACACGTTAGGGTTAAGGGAAAGGGTTGTCTAATTATCCGGACAACAGGAAGGTAACACTGGCCCCTTAAAATCGGGGTCAGGAAACGGCATTAAAAGCGAATAGGCGTCTGCTTTGTCAGCCACTATACACAATAGTACACCCACCCACACAGCAGAGAGGAACCTACGAATCATATTGATGTAGTAGGTTTGAAGTTAGGGATAGGATAGGACCCGAGCTTCCTCAAGAGATCATCGTTTCTTACCAAGTTTTTCGCATTCCGTGTACATTTTTATAGTCACCTTGGTATTATTTTTTTAAGGGGGTGTGGGATTAGAGGACAGGCTTGGACGGGGGGGGGGGTGACTGGGGGGTTGGGGAATAGGGGGTCAGGCTTGGGGTGGGTAGAAAGCCTGTCCCCTATTCCTGCACACCCCTAATCCCCCCAAGCCTGTCCCCTTACACCCGCACCCCCCACCACACATCTTCACTATACACATTACATCTTGTCTATACTCCTTTATATGTAATTCACTGTTGTACTTCACTACCCACCACACATCTTCACTATACACATTACATCTTCTCTATACTCCTTTATATGTAATTCACTGTTGTACTTAACTGCTATCTTACAAAACATTATAATACATGGATGAATCTTCACTACCCACCACACATCTTGACTATACATCACAGTCATATCTCCAGTTCCCTATACACATCTTCACTATCCTATACAAATATTCACGACACTATACACATCTTCACTACACACACATCTCCATTACCTTATACACATCATCACAACACACCACATCTTCACTACACTGTAAATCTTCACTTCAATATACACATCTTCACTTCACTATACACATCTTACTGTATCATATTTATATATTCTATCTTCCTTCCCTTCCCTTCATTCTCCACATTCTTCCCTTTTATCCTTTTATTCCTTGTTCATTCTATCCTCCTTCCTTCCTTCTTCATTTTTCCCATTCTTCCCTTTTTATCGTTCCTCCTTCATTCTTACCTTTCTTACCTTCTATCCCGTGTTCATTTTATCCTCCTTCCTTCCTCCTTCATTCTCCCCATTCTTATCTTCTATCTCGTGTTCATTTTATCCTCCTTCCTTCCTCCTTCATTCTCCCCATTCTTACCTTCTATCCCTTGTTCATTCCATCCTCCTTCCTTCCTCCTTCATTCTCCCCATTCTTACCTTCTATCCCGTGTTCATTTTATCCTCCTTCCTTCCTCCTTCAGTCGCGATCCGTATTTACTGGAGGCGATAGAGAAAATGGGATGTCAGTCAGTGGCCTTTGAGCCCCAAGTTGGTGTAGAGAGGAGGTGTACTTTATTGACGTCACCGAGGTAAGTTGAAACGCTGGCCAGGGGGGGGAAGAAGATGGAAAGGTGGATAAAAGGAAAGGTGGAGAGGTGGATAAATGGAAGGTGGAAAGGTGGATATGTGGAAGGAGGAAGGGTGGAAAAAGGAGGGGAAGGAAAGGTGGATATGTGGAAGGAGGGGGGGAAGAAGAAGGAAAGGTGGATGGGAAGGAGGAAAGGTGGATATGTGGAAGGAGGAAGGGTGGAAAGAGGAGGGGAAGGAAAGGTGTATAAAGGGAGAATGGGGACAGATCAAGAGTAGAAGGAAAGGAGAAATGCAAAAAGGGGAAGGGACTGAAAAGAAGAAGGGAGATAGTGATGCAAGAAAAACCATGAGTCTACGTATGCATCAGTTTCACAAAATATGGACTCCCTGATGCCTGTGATGTTTTCTGAATAAGATTCACTGAAACTTTAAAATTTTCTCTCATCTTCACTAAATTCTGACTGCTCTCGACACCTGACAAATTCTGCACGTAATTTTGCTACCTACTCCAAGTTCTGAACCAGGAAAGCGACCTTAGGCAAGCATAAATATCCCGTCCGCTTTTATCTTCAGCTCTGTGTGTGTGTGTGTGTGTGTGTGTGTGTGTGTGTGTGTTGCGAGCCCACTATCCAACAGATTCTGGGATATGGAGGAAGATACAGATACAAGGGTTGATGTCATGCGAGATATAGCCAGTGCATGGTGCCGCGTCCAGACTGGGGATCAGAAACATTCCTCTGTGTTTATATATGCAGGACTCTTCACCCTTTTCTGGGTTGTGGGGAGCGAGGCACAATGTACAGTCGTGAACAGAAAAATGTTCACTCGAAAATCAACAAATTCGTTTAAATAGTTATCATAGCTTTCTGAAAGTGTAGGTAAATTTAAGGTTGATTTAATTTTATGTGATGCTTGGAGAGTAACAGTGTCATAAGTCACTAATGCAAGAAAAATTATAATGACTGACAGACGGAATACCAATACATCGTAGAGTTATTATTATTATTACGTGTTCTGCATAATATTGTTACTTATATATACTTTACGTGGTTGTGTGTCATGTTCGAGCAACATTTACGTGCTCAGAGTTTACATTCTAGATATTATACTTTACGTGAAGTATATATAAGTAACTTTATCATTCAGAACATGTAATAATAATAACTTTACGGTGTATTGGTGTTCACTGCATATGGTGGCCGAGGTTAAATAGTCACCTCTTTTTCCTTGTCCAGTTCTTCTTTCTCCTTCTCCCTCCTTTCTACTTCTCCCTCCTTTCTACTTCTCCCTCCTTTCTACTTCTCCCACGATCAATTATTATGCCTCTGTCACTCACCCATTTCTTCGCTCATTTTCTTAGTCTCATTTCAACCATTGCCCCTCCACCTCCTCTTCTATTCCATCGTCCTTTATGTCCTCATCTTTATTGGCTTGTTTGGCTTCTCTCCGTCGCTGATAGAACACCCTCGTAATTTTCCTTGTGATTCTTTCATTCTCCCTTACCCTCTCTTCTCTCTCTCTCTCTCTCTCTCTCTCTCTCTCTCTCTCTCTCTCTCTCTCTCTCTCTCTCTCTCTCTCTCTCTTTTCTCAGCTTAATCTTTTCACTTTCTTCCGTATTCTTCCTGCCAGTGTGTCTCGCACGTACACACACACACACACACACACACACACACACACACTACTGCAGGAAGGGGTAATGTGTGTAGAGATATGGCCAATACTCTAATCGTTTTGGCGCCACTTCGTATACAAACCAATTCCTTTCTTCTCTTCAGCTGTCCATCCCTTCCTTACTTCTTTATTTCTTGGTGTTTGCTGTCCCTGCATGTTCTGTCTCTCCTTCATCCTTGTTGTTTTTGTATAAGGTCTTTCTGGCCAAGCATAGTATTATTTTATCCCCTTTATACTCACTCTCTCTCTCACACACACAAACACTTATTAATTAAGCCGTGTAGTCTACTTAAACATATGATCCAGGCTTGTTCACTTGATGGATCAAAGATGGACAGGGATATTTGTGGATATCTGTGTTGATAACTAAATATTAGGATTATTCATATATGTTGTATACAGTAATTTACCTGATGTGAAAGATTATATGAAATGGATCTGGTATATAATAATATAGTACTGCATTTCATTTGTATCCGAATAAGCTTTGATTAATTAATGATTAAGGGTAATATTAATATTAAGTTATCATTGTGCTCCGTGTAGTGTTCTTAGAATGAGGTTAATGTCTCATATATCAGGCTTCACTGTTCGCAGAATCGGAGAAGTAAGGTTTCCCTTTCGTCGGTTGAATATATATATATATATATATATATATATATATATATATATATATATATATATATATATATATATATATATATATATATATATATATCAACCTTTCTATCAAAGGCACCTTAATCAGGCACATGACTACAAAAGCTAAGTATAACTGAAGACATCAATAGAAACGTCATTCATTTATTCACTTTACTGTAGATTGTCATTTAGTTCAACGGATATTCCCAGGGATCCCGCCTATAAATATAGCTGTGGAGTTTAATGAGAATTAGCAAATGCATAATTCATAATAAACACAATACCATCCTGAAGGTTCGAGTTACGGTGGTGCGTACTTAGGACATAAAATGTATCTTCATATTATAGCACCAGAAAAATTCTAAATGTGAGCCAACACTGCCACAGCCACAGTCATCATCATCATCATCCTACACCACCACGGCCATTCATCATCACTACCATCCATCACCACTACCGTCACCACTTATATCCCTTTCTAATGTCTGTCTTGCCTTCAAAGCTATTATATTCTGTCTCACCATCATTATCTATCTTTTTTATATATCTTTTTTATATATCTTTTTTGGGTTGTGGTGTGGTGTAGTGTGGTAGGGTATGGTGTTGGTGTGGTGTTGGTGTTACTGTGGTGTGGTGGGGTGTGGTGTGATATAGGGGGCAAACCATTCCACACACACACACACACACACACACCAGACACACAAGCAGCCCAGGAAGCGGTTTATCCTCTGGTGCTCACGGGGCAAATTGGTCCTGTTAGCTGCCTGGGGATCCAAGCTTATACACTCTATTTCGAGGATGTCTGTTTGACCCTCTGCCCTAATACTTCGAAAGGCATCCAGTGTCCAGATCACTCAGAGTTGGCCAGTGTATGTGTTTCATCGTTTATTTGGTTAAGGGACACCGTGATGCAGTCAGAGAATTGGAGGTTAGTGAGTCCTTGAAATATTGCCACGAAACACCATCTCTATTGAATGAGCCTGTTTGGTGGCATAGTCAGGAGGAATTAGAAGCCACCAAGTCTCATACATGCTCATAGGGTCCTTAATGATCATTCTTACATTTCAGTTACAGTACTTTATTCTTATCTATTTTACACACTTTGTTAGTTTGTTATTTCAATTAGTTAACAAATTCCCTTTAACTAACAGATTAAAATTAATTGTTGTAGGTATCATATTTTTGTAGTAGGTGTTATGTTGTTCATATGTACAGTCACAAGCATCAATAAGTAAGTAAGTAAGTAAGTAAGTAAGTAAGTTTATTGTCACATTGAATATACAGCTTTGGTTGAAGCTTTGAACAGTTCAATTCACCAACGAAGTAATTCCAATGTGAATTTATTTGTGCATTTAATGTGCATTTATTTACTGTTTCTAGGTATTCGAAGCACAATTATATACGTATTAGTGCTTGTGAATGTACTTATTTCTATTATGTACTTCCCTCTGTGTAAGAAAAAAAAGGGAATATGTTCATCTAGAATTGATGTATAAATATGCTGCTGGGAATGATTAAACTTTTCCAGCTGGGTATATGCACCACCTTGGGTCGATTCCACAGTCGTTCGTAGTGGTTTGTAAGCATGTAAACGAAAGAAAGTTAGCCATGTTAATGACTTATGACAACATACATAATTTACCATATGAGAACTATATCTGTCTTCTCTGTATTAAAATTGCATTACAACATCACTATAACTAATACATACACAGGTGGAAATGAAGCGAACTTATGCTGCCGACTGTACATCCTATGAACCACAACCCCTTCTATAAAAGGAATGAATGGAACACATCTAACAAATGGTTGTGTTTACAGTCGATAAAAGATTACAGAATACAGAGAAGAGAGGAGAGAAACACTATTATTATAAAGGACTACAAAGGCCGTTCAAACACCAGTAAACTCTTTGAACTTTACGATGCTATTTTCATTGAACTATTTTGATCATTCTGGATCGATTTTACAGTCGTATTTGTTTGTTAGCATCCCAACCAACCACAATTATAAGGCTTCATTATTTTTTAAATGCTGAGGATCCGTATTCATAAAATCTATTAAAACAGTTAGATATTGATGATCACTGCATTACTCACCAAATTCATTAAATAATTCAGCCATAAGTCATTAACACGGTTAAGATTCTTTCGTTTGCGTGCTTACAAACCACTACCAACCGCTGTGGAATCAACCCCTAGTCAACAATACTAAGAAAATAATTCGTAAATAAGAAAAGAATTGCTACAAAACAAACAGCGCAGAGCTCGTAGTTATCTTCAACAAAACTTGTATTATTATTATTATTATTATTTCTTTTCAGGTGGAATTTCTTTTATTATTATTATTATTATTATTATTATTATTATTATTATTATTATTATTATTATTATTATTTCTTTTCAGGTGGAATTTCTTTTATTATTATTATTATTATTATTATTATTATTATTATTATTATTATTATTATTATTATTATTATTATTATTATTATTATTATTATTATTATTATTATTATTATTATTATTATTATTATTATTATTATTATTATTATTATTTCTTTTCAGGTGGAATTTCTTTTATTATTATTATTATTATTATTATTATTATTATTATTATTATTATTATTATTATTATTATTATTATTATTATTATTATTATTATTATTATTATTATTATTATTATTATTATTATTATTATTATTATTATAATTATTAGTATTAGTATTATTATTATTATTGTGTATGTGTGTATGTGTGTGTTATTTTACCCTTGGGCTACAGACGAGTGATAATAAGATGGGTGAGAAAGAGAGGATAGACCGACCGATTGACAGACAGGGAGATAGACAGACAGACAGATAGACAGACAGGGAGATAGACAGACAGCTAGAGTCTCAGTACAGCTCATCTGGCTTGTGGAGTGACGTGGTGCAATTACTAAACTTATCCTCCCTATAACCTCCCCCTCACCTTCCTTCCTCTCTCTCTCTCTCTCTCTCTCTCTCTCTCTCTCTCTCTCTCTCTCTCTCTCTCTTTTAATCACCCTCCAATTTTCTTTTCCACCTTCATTTCCTCTCTATCTCTCTCTCTCCTTTAATCACCTACCAATTCTAATTTTTCCACCTTCATTTCCTCTCTCTCTCCCCCCCTCCTCTCTCTCTCTCTCTCTCTCTCTCTCTCTCTCTCTCTCTCTCTCTCTCTCTCTCTCTCTCTCTCTCTCTCTCTCTCTCTCTCTCTTCCTTCTCATCTCACCCTCTCTCTCGTTCCCTTTCTCATTTAATCACCTTCCAATTCTCTTTTTCCACCTTCATTTCCTCCTTTCTGTTTCTCTCTCCTTCCTTCCATGATGACCCTATTCGATTTTTTTTTTACTCTTCCTCCTCTTTCACCTTCCCCTTAACTTTCCTTCCAGTATTCCCTCCACAATTCTTTATTTTTTAACTTTGCTCTTCTCCTTCCTCTCCTCTCCGTTGTCAATTTCTCTTTCTCTTCTGTGTCTGTATGTCTGTATGTCTGTCTGTTCTTTCAGCCCTTCCACCTCTTAATAAATTACTCTTACATATTTTTCTCCTTTGTTATCAGTAATTACTATAATATAATATTACTGATGGAGAAGTTCAATGAGAGCTTTATTTACGGAGAGCTCTCGAGGCTTACGTAAAGTTTTGGTGGACTTATATTTTTTACTCTGTATCGTAAGTGTGTGTGTGTGTGTGTATGTGTGTGTGTGTGTGTGTGTATGTGTGTGTGTGTGTGTGTGTGTGTGTGTGTGTGTGTGTGTGTTCTCATGCGTCAATCACTCACTCATTCCCTTAGTTAGTCTGTCAGTTAATTAGTTTGTTAAATTGTTCTCCTATCTATGTCTTTTTTTTTTTTTGACATGACTTAATTAATGGAGACCTTTAATGTGTCAATTAATTTGGAGTTCACATAGCCTTCTGAACATTGCAAGAAAACAAATCCTTTACTCACTCGTATTCTGAAGTATAATATTATAGTCTTTTTCTGGAAGAGCTTGGAGTATTCAGTAGCACTCCAATTCACTCAAAACAAAATAATGTTCAACTGAAATCACAAAAACAGAATTGATGCCCGGGGCCAGAGGTATGTACACTCGCAATCCAAAATTTGTATCCAGGTCTTGTTGAAGTTTCGAATCATTTGACACACTAGTGAAACAATTACAACGCTTATCCTGTTTTATATTTGCTTGTGCTCGCTTAAGGACCCTGTGGTCGTGTATAAAAATTGGAGGCTTCTGATTCCTCCTGACCATGCCACGAAACAACCTCCTTCCATATAGGTGGTGTTTCGTAGCAATATTCGAAGGACTCATTTATCTCCAATTTTCTGACTACATCACCGGGTTCCTTAATACTCGATCAGGCTATTCGAATCAAGCCTGGATACATATTTTGGATTGCGAGTGTACATAAGAAGCAATCAGGTGTGTTGTGAGTGCCAGAAGTGCCATAAAAAGATGCCATGAGAGAGCCATAAAGTTTCACGAGAGGGCTATGGCGGACAGAAAGCCGAATAATCTAATAAGGTGGCCACTTTGCCTTCCTCTCACACCTGTGTCTTTTTTTCTTTCACCTCACACACCTGTCCTTTCCATACACCTCACACACCTGTCATTTCCATACACCTCACACACCTGTCACTTCCCTCCACCTCACACACCTGTCTTGTACCCTCTTTCTCCCCCCCTCCCCTCTCTCTCTTTCTCTCTCTCTCTCTTTCTCTCTCTCTCTCTCTCTCAACAACTGGAACCACCCCCTTTCTCCCCGCACACCTATTTTCCTTCCCTCCCCTTCACAACTGTTCCCTGTCTACCCACCCAAACTCTCTCTCTCTCTGTCTCCCTCCCCTCTAACATGCATGGTGCCGTCTGCCGTGGTGATAGGCTACACTACAGTATTATGTCTTGTTGTTGTGTCTGGTGTCGCATCTGGGGAGGTTGGGTTTGTGTTGTGGTAGAAGATGCTGATGTCTCTGGTGGGTCCCAAACTGTCTCATGATATGTTTAAATGTGGTGGTGGTAGTATACGGTGGTCAGGTGTGTGTATTGTGTGTGTGTGTGTTGTGTGTGTGTGTGTGTGTGTGTGTGTGTGTGTGTGTGTGTGTGTGTGTGTGTGTGTGTGTGTGTGTGTGTGTGTGTGTGTGTGTGTGTGTGTGTGTGTGTGTGTGTGTGTGTGTGTGTGTGTGTGTGTGTGTGTGTGTGTGTGTGTGTGTGTGTGTGTGTGTGTGTGTGTGTGTGTGTGTGTGTGTGTGTGTGTGTGTGTGTGTGTGTGTGTGTGTGTGTGTGTGTGTGAAAGATAGAAAAAAGCAATGAGATGGGTCAAGTGTTGGAGGAGAGAAAACACAAAAAGAATTATCTGAATATATAATCGATACAGACTAATATGTTAAACACAACAAATCAGGATATCGCAAACGAGGGAAATGGGGCAGAAAATAATTATGTAACAGCAAATGCGAAATGAATATAAGAGAAATCCTTAAAAATACCAGGAAATGTGCTGAAGATAAATTATATTATACCATTTTAACTGCTGCGTGTATTACTCTTAATTAAGGAACCCTGCATGTGATAGTAAAAATTTGGAGATAAATGAGTCCTTCAAATATCGCCACGAAACACGATTTATATTGAATCAGTTTGTTTCGTGGCACAGTCGGGAGGAATCAGAAGCCTTAAATTTTCATACACGATCACAGGGTCCTTAAATATAAATAAATGAATGTGATTATTTTTTACATTTGAAAACATAATGCATAAAAACCTGCGCGTAATAACTTAATATGCAAATGTTTCTTATCTATGTACTGTACTATATCTTAGGCTACTCTGTATTAAACTATGAATTATAAACTTTAATTAATTAGGGACCCTGTGATTGTGTATAGGAGACTTGGTGGCTTCTGATTCCTCCTGACTATGCCACGAAACAAGCTCTTTCTATATAGATGGTGTTTCGTGGCCGTATTTGAAGGACTCATATATCTCTCCATATTCTGACCACATCACAGGGTTTCCATAGCAAAGAATAGTATGTTCAGGATTTTAAAAACGATGAAATAAAACAAAACAAAAAACACACACACAAAAAAAAAGAAAAAAAGAAAATAAAATAACCCGAATCAGCTTGTAATAAATGTACGAGTAAAGGGTACAGACATCAGACCCCCTCCCTCCCCTCCCCCCCCCTTCCAACTAATTACAGTAGGCTACAGTTTATGGGAAGTTGTGTGTCGCTAATTTGTGAGGAGCCCAGGAAAATGTCTTGCAATATATGATGCCGCTGGAGACTGCACGTTTTGTTCTCATTTCATGTTCACTTCTTTATTCCCCGTTTATTTATTAATGGAAGGACCCTGTGGTATAGTCAGAAAATTGGAGGTAAATGAATCCTTCAAATATTATCACTAAACACCATTTATATGGAAGGAGTGCGTTTCGTGGCATAGTCAGGAACAACTAGAAGCCTCCAATTCCCATACACGATCACAGGGTCCTAATTGTCCAAGCAATACTGAAATGGTTAACATGTACATACAGTTACCTTTACTCTTGTATTACCCACTAAGCGTCATGCTCGATTCAGGCTATTTCTACCCCTAGTATTGGTGGAAGTATCACACCAGGCACGGCACTGAGCCCAGAGAGAAATTTTGGGACGAAGGTAAACATAAGGGTGATAGAAAAGTAGGCAA
Organism: Petrolisthes manimaculis; assembly: GCA_034508575.1. Taxonomy (NCBI): domain Eukaryota; kingdom Metazoa; phylum Arthropoda; class Malacostraca; order Decapoda; family Porcellanidae; genus Petrolisthes; species Petrolisthes manimaculis. Next base: position 47,021 of record JAWZYT010003830.1, on the reverse strand, counting down.
AAGAAAGAGGAGTAATCAAAATACAAATTGGAACGATAAATGAGGTATAAGACAAGTTTTTTCCATAATAATGAATATGTGGATTAATAGCTGAAAGCCTGCTTATTATTCTCATCACTGATATATATATATTTTATATATATATGTTTTTCCTTCCATCCCCCTCCTACTACTCTCCTCCCTACTTCTCTCTATCTCTTTTCCTCCGTCTTTTTCTCTCTTCCTTCACCTCTCCCTCCATTTCCCTGTACAGTTTCCTTCTCCCGCTGTAAGATTTATATGGTCCACTCCTCCACTCCCCTGGCTGCCCGTGTCCCCTTATTCCTCATTTTCCTGCCTTCTTCCACTCACCATCTTTCTCATCCTGACCCTTTTTCCCTCTCGCTGCCTATGCCTTTTTTGCTTCCTGTCATTTTCCCTCTTCCTTCCTCGTAAATGGCTACTAAAAAAGGCTTTTACTTCTCCAACTCTCCCTTTTTTTTCTGTCACTTTTTGTGTTTACTGTCCCATCTCTCAATCAACTTCTTTCTCGGGCGTCATATGATCTCGCTGTTGTGGCGCCAAATATCAATCAATCAATCAATCAATCAATCAGTCAAACCCTCTTCCTTCCACTCCTTCTCTTTTCTTGTTATTGTTTCAGTTTTCTTGTTCCTCCTTTGGTCTCCTTACCCAACACATCATCGCTGCTTTGCCACTTTCTTCTGGCTGTTCCTTAATCCTCCTTGTCACTAATAATTGTTCTTTTCATTTTTATTCTTCTCGTCACTCCCTACCTTCCCTTCGAGTTATTCTCCTAATTTTAAGATCACATTCTTTTCTTTTCCCTCTCGTTTCATCCTTCGTCCTAAAGGGATATAATATTGTAAGCGAATCAAGAGGATTAATTTAGAATAATAATTCCTATTAGGCGAGAAATTCTTGATGGAAAATAGGAAGGCAAATGAATCCTCGAAACTATATCACGAAACAGATCCTTTCCTAGTAAGATTGAGGTGATTTATTTCCCCGAGATAATTTGGTGGATAATGTAGCACTTAAATTTCCTAAAGAATATGTTCTTTCGAAACTACACCACAAAACCAAACAAAACAGCGTGAGTGTGTTTCCAGAGTGACATAACTTGAAGGAGTCTGTAGCCCTTCAAGAAATATTGCTACAGTGAACAATTTACTTTTGGATGATTTTGAAGGCTACAGATTCCCCAAACTATGCTACAAAACAGATGATCTACTCGATATTGAGGTACTAGTGTGTATCTTAGTAAAGTTTGGTAGCATCAGTAGGTAGCGCTAACGTTGACTAATATTATATGATCCCCTTTAGCTTCATTCCAGTTCAACCGCAGTCAACTTTTCTCCTTACAAACCAAATGGCTTCCCTTTCTGCCATCCCCCATGTCTGGTTCTTGGTCTCCCCTTCCGATTACCTTCCTCTGTCACATATAAACTACTGCGCAGTGTTCCCAGTCCGGCTTTCCACCAACCCATCTCCCTATACTATCCCTCCCCTTTACTACCCCACCCCCTCCTCCTACTTCTTATTGCGACCCTCCTCCCTCGATCACACAAACAAGCCAGGGTTCATGTTTTATTCACTCAACATTATGTAAAGCACATCCCACAGAAACAAGCTTTTTTCCTGACTACTCCTCCAGATCTCTCTCTCTCTCTCTCTCTCTCTCTCTCTCTCTCTCTCTCTCTCTCTCTCTCTCTTACTGTAGCCAATTCTCTGTATTCTGTTTTTCTCGTAACAAGTCTTAACATTTCACTTGCAAATGATCAATCAGAATCGGGTTGGCGCCTCGTACAATGGGTCGTCCTGGACAAACACGTTTACCAAGTCAGTTACTTAAGGACTGCCGTGGTGTAGTCAGAAAATTGGAGGTTAGAGATTCCTTCAAACATTGCCACGATACATCACCTACATTAAAGGAGTTTGTTTCGTGGCATAGTCATGAGGAATCAGAAGTCACCAGGTCTCTCACACGATCACAGGGTCTCTGAACAACTTGACTTGAAGGGTGAGGTGTCAAGCCTTATTCCGATATCTTTCATGGTGTATCTGTCCAACTCTAAATACCAGCAGTTCAGTGTTATAAATAGCTTATTTGATGTGCAGAGGACAATACTTATCAATGATAACAATACGTATCAATGAACACAATACGTATCAATGAACACAATACGTATCTGTAAACACAAACGCACGTGTAAGGTAAGGTAAAGGTCACCATATAATAACAACACTACAACATTTTGATAATCACAACCACATGTTCAGTAAAGGATCGGCCACACGGCATGGAGACATGTTTTGAGGCCTTTTCAAAACATTGCTTCAGCCATGTTCGGATTCATGTTCGACATGTCTCGTTTGGACGTTCAAACTCCCGAACGTGTTTCGAGACACTGCAGTGTGGACGTTTCGTGGCCGGGAACATGTGTGCGGACAACCACTCGTGTAACGGTGTAAACATTCCCCACCTGAGCGGACGTACAGTTGCTGTCATGGAGGGGTAACCCAAGTAAGAGTTTGACAGCTTACCTCTGTTCCTTAGATGATAAATTTCAATAAACAGGTTAACTACTATCTTTTAATTTAATACAAGCAGCTACGCACTACTTAAAACTATAACATTATTTGTGAACATGAAAACAGTAAATTGTTTGAGATACCCATATGTGGTTGATTATTATTAACCGTGACTGTACACTTCCGTCCTATACGGCTTTGTCATGGAGTGATCACTGGACCTGTTAGTACTGCAGTTAATTGACGTGTACCTTACTAATCCTATACTATGGCATCCTACCAACCCCAATTATAAAGACTGAAACAAGAAGTGTGATGCATGGAAGACAATTAATTGGTGCCGAATTGAATGTGGACAGATTAGAGGTGATGAAAAAGATTAACAAACTAACAGCACAATATCGACGGGAATTAAGGAAAATGAAGGCTAACTCTGATAGTGGAAGTGATGAAGTGTATTATTAAAGGTAACCGATTTGTCTTTAACAGCCTGACTTTCTTAATGGACAAAATGAAACCAAGGTCAACACATCAGATGCTGGAATGAAGGTAAGTAACATGTCATACCGTTAATATTTAAAATCAATAGTGGAGAAATATATTGGGAAGGGTAGGAAGTTGTATGCTGCCTTCATGGACTTGGAGAAGGCATACGATAGGGTTGATAGGAGAGTTATGTCAGAGGTGTTGAGAGTATATGGTGTTGGGGGATCTCTGCTGAAAGGCATGGAGGCTTTTTATGCAGATGCAAAAGCATGTGTACGGGTAGAGGGTGATCTGAGTGAGGGTTTTAATATTAGTGTAGGGCTGAGACAAGGATGTGTTATGTCACCGTGGTTGTATGGATGGTTGTATGAGAGAGATGAAAGCCAAAGTGAATGGTCTGGGGATGAAGTTAAGGCTGAATGAAGTAAATTGGTCCTTGGCGGCATGTTTGTTTGCGGATGACACTGTGCTGATGGCTGAGAGTGAAAGGAATTTACAGAGAGTGGTGGACGAATTTCAATCTGTATGTAAACGAAGGAAACTGAAGGTGAATGTGGGTAAAAGTAAAGTGATGGTATTTGAAAGAGCAGAAACTGAAGTGATTGACTTTGCTACACCTTACAGAGTGGACCAACTGGGACGAAGTGTGAGATAACTCTGAGGGGTGAGAGGATGGAGGAAGTGAAGGAGTTTAAGTACCTGGGGACAGTTATGTGTAAACATGGAAGTATGCAAGGAGAAATAAGGGAGAGATCAATGAAGGGTAGACATTACTAGACAAATCATAGGATCACTGGGGAGGATAATGAAATATAGAAGTGTGAGTATGGAAGTGAAAAGGGGACTACGAAATAATATAATCCTGCCAACACTGACGTATGCATCGGAGACATGGACATGGAGTAGGGCTCATCAGTCAAGAATAGGTGCTGTGGAAATGAGTTACTTGAGAGGTGCATGTGGACTGACAAGGTGGGATGTAGAAAGTAATGAGAGTATGTATAAGAGATGTGGTATGAGTGAGAAGGCAATTGGTATTGAGTGTGGAGTGTTTGAGAGAGTGAAACATAATACTCTGAGATAGTTTGGACATGTAGAGAGAATGAAGGTGAGGAGTTTGTAAAGAAGGTGTATGGAAGTGAAGTTGTGGGACCTGGTGTGAGAGGCAGACCACATCCTATGTTTTGGGATCTTTCTCAATTCTTATTCATTTTTACAAGTGAGGACAATAATTAAGAGAGGTTCCTGCCTTTAGTGGCCACCTTCCCTAATACAAAAAGTAATAAAAATGGCCAGAGTCAGCCAGCTATAAGCCAGCCAACTACAGCCAGTCAGCCATTCCCCAATCAAAGCCAACCAGAGGCAACCTGTACCCGCGTGAACCAGCCTCACTCACACAAACTCACACACACAATATTTTCTCCAACTACCTTTCCAACTTCTGGCGATGAAGTGCTCCCAAACTGACTGGTTGTGACGTGACCTGAGTTTGGAATTTCACCACATAAACATCTCAACCACGCAAACGTCTTAAAGCATGAGTACATCAATCATAACCATCTTAGCACATGGAAGTATAAACACAAACATCTCATCACAAACTTTCCAACGTATGAGCATTTTAATACAAATAGTCAACAGAGTATTTAAAGGAACATTATATAAACAAGCCTCTGAGGTCCCCGGTGATGGGCCAGAAACTCCCCGCATTGTGAACCATCAGTAACGACCCATTGACAACCCTGGACCAGTGCCTGACTCGCTTTCCATAAGTTTGTACAACATTTGTGGTATTTCTACTGCATATCCATCTGTGGAGTACCACCTCTTCTCACTAAAAGCGACTTCACACGGAGCCATTCGCGACAAGTTTTTCAGCCGGGTAGCGAGCGAGCTGGCTGCAAATTTGGGCGATCGCGGCTAGATTGGCAGCAGGATTAGGAAGACCTCACAGACGGTGTTTTCTTGCCGGCGTGGAGGGGGGGGGAGGGGGGAATACAGCCCGTGAAGTGCCATTGAAAGAGTGAACAAAAATCCACCACCAGAGTGCTTCTATAGATACAGATGAATGAGTGTGGTTGTGTAGATGTAAATGAATGAGGAAGGGGTTGTATAGAGTAATAGATGGGTGTCTTGCTGTCTCCCCAATACAACATCAGATGAACAACTCTCTATAATGGGTTTTCTACAGCAGATGTTAAATTTGCAGAAGAAGTATTTTAGCATTACCTGTGATTGGCTGAAAAGTGCTAGTAACTGTACACACACACACACACACACACAAAACACACACACACAAACACACACAAACACAACTCTCTCTCTCCATCACTCTCTCTCTCTCTCTCTCTCTCTCTCTCTCTCTCTCTCTCTCTCTCTCTCTCTCTCGTCCATGTGTTAGAATAAATGTACTTGGCTTGTTGTTTCGTCCTCTAAGTGTTGTCTGTTTACTTTTGTTTCCCGTGACAGGAGACAAGTGTAAACATCGGCACACAAAAATTTGCCCTCGGGTTCTCTTGTTTCTTTTTGTCGTGTCCTTTCCTTTGCAGTTTTTCCTCCTCCTATTCTTCTCCATTCTCCCTCTTTTCTTTCCTCCTCCTCCTCCTCCTCCTCCTCTTCCTTCTCTTCTTTTTACCTGTCCTCCTTCTCTTCTTTTTCCCACTCCAGTTTCGTCCTCTCTATGTTTATATTTTTTCTCTCCAAGGACAACCTCTCCTTCAGCCTCTTCAGCTTTTTTTTTTTTTTTCAGCCCTTATAACTTCTTATTTCTCTTCCTCTTCCTATTCTTTGTTCTCCGTATTCTACTTTTAATTCCTCCTTTCCTTGTCTCTGTCTTCTCTTTTTCCTTCACTGCTTCTCCATCCTTCTCTTTTCCCTGTATTTTTTCTTCTCTATCTATACCTCCTCCTCTTCCTCCTCCTCTTTTCTATCCTTTTTTCTAAGAGTATTTAGTAGCTTTGGCCAAAACAGTCTCGTAGTGACCAACAAGACTGCTGCTATTCGATTTTCTCTGTATTATTTCTTATTTTTCTTTCTAGTCTGTCTTTTTTCCCTTGTTTCTTTCCCTGCTACATCGTTTCCTTCTTCTCCTATGTCTCTCTCACCTTCCTTTCTTCCCCTCTTATGTCTCCTTCCCTTTTCCTTTTCCTGTTTGGTTTCCTCCTCCTCCTCCTCCTCCTCCTCCTCCTCCTGAAACAGCTCATAGCCTCTTAAGTTACCCCTAATCTTCTTTCAAGCTCTTTACTGTTTCCTCCTCTGCCCATGTAACTCTCATGCGTTTCCTGTTGCCCGGTATCATGCGTCTTCTTTTCAGCGGATGAGAGGGGTTGTTTCCTTACTGCTGCTGTTGTGTAATTTGCTTTTTTCCAGCTGGTGTGAGGCGTCTTCTTTCATTAGGTGTTTCCTGTCAGGATTTAAGATCTTGTATGAATATCCCCTGGAGTCTTGCCTTTGTCTTTTTCTCTCAGTTTGTAAATAGTAATCCTCTTTCTATTTCCTTCTGTTATTGTTGTTGTCTACATAACTTAGTGAGAGCGAGAAGTCTTGTTTAATTATCCATGTGTTTCAAGAAGGTATTATGGATTGGTATCAGCTGGTGCTCTGTAGTTGTGTAGGTTGTGAATGCTAATCCATCGAAGGCCAAATATGAGCCACAGTTACTGCAGACCCACCCATGAGTTATTAGGAACATACTCAGGTCAATGCTATGGACATCTATGTGTTTATCTTATGTGTTTATACTATGTGTTTATCTTCGACCTCCTACAATGCTTCTTCACCCTCATTCTCTCGTATGCTTTCTTTCACCTTCTACCATGCATCATATTATTGCCATTTCTTTGCACGGATTATTCCCTTGTCCTGTTATTGACCGCAAGAATTCGTACTCACACTGTTGTTTTCTTTGGAAGGTTCACAACATAAAGAAAATATAAGACCTCGAAACTGTAATACAACATTATTAGATTTTTTGTTTTGTAATATAAAACTACATAACTGCAACACATTATTATTATTATTAGGTTTGTGGTTTTGCAATGTAGAATACGTAACTGCAATACAACATCATTATTATTATTAGGTTTGTGGTTTTGTAATGTACGACTACCTAACTGCAATACAAAATCATTATTATTATTAGCTTTGTGGTTTCATAATGTAAGACTACGTACCATAACTGCAGCATAACATTATTATTAGGCATGTATTGCAATCACTGAGTCACTTCACAAGGAATGACCTCTCTTTCCATATTATAGCCTGGGTAAGAATTTTTAAGGCCAACTGTAGCACGCAGATTCTTCCAGCTACTGCCATGCATTTTTTCTTCTCATTATCCTCTTCCACCTCCTTCTACCTCATCCGGTGCGTTCTCTTCAACTCCCACAACAACCCGGGTGAACGTGTCTTTCCCCTCCACTCAACATTTAATTAGCAAGTTCCTGGAGACCTTCTTGGCTGTACCTCTATCTTTCCTGTAATCTTTTTGTGTATTTATTTCTATTTATTAATCATAACCCTTTCTCTCTTGGTACCGCCTACGCTTCGGATCCGAACAGCTCTCTTTCATCTCTTCAACTGGTACTCCTTTTCTTCTTCGGTCGTGTGTTCTGTCCCTCTTCTCTGTCTCCTCTTTTGTGAATACGAGATTTTTTTGTAGCTACCTGACACATTCTTTCCTTTTCTACTTTGCATCATCATCATCTTGTACCACATCCACTCTTAAAACTTGTTATGTTATGTTTTTCCTTTACAATTGTTTCAGACTTTTGTTCTCGTCTTGTACAAGTCTTTGTGTTTATCTTGTCGAAATTCGTAGCACAGAAACAGTATATAATTTTACAGTATATATATACACTAAAATCTATGTCTGGACTTAATTAAAAGAGGTGTGTGTGTGTGTGTGTGTGTGTGTGTGTGTGTGTGTGTGTGCACAGTATACACACACCAGCTATCCAACAATCCTATGTGACAGAAGAGTTAACCGTGAGGCATTATTACGAACTGTATACTGACTCAACCCTTGGATAGGTCAGGCTAGATTAGGGTAGGTTAGGCTAGGGTAGATGAGTTGAAATCTAGGCCTGTAAACTGAGCTGGGAAAGGCAATGAGTCTATTCTTAAGGAAATCCTATGGTTAGTTTTATCGCTACAGCCCAAACGTCATTATGAGTTTTTTTGAGGCACATCCCCAAGAGTATACAGGTGGTAATAATGCGTTCTGGGAGCGGGGATATTTGCCGGCCGGCAAATCATGCCATTTAAACAACTCGGCAACTTCTTCATTCTTGCAAAATTGTTACTTGTGACCAGCTTTACGAACCCTGTGATGTTATCAGAAAATTGGAGGTAAACGAGTCCTTCAAATATTACCGTGAAACACCACCTATATGGAAGGAGCTTGTTTCATGGCATAGTCAGGAGGAGTCAAAAGTCTTCAATTGTTGTACATAATCACAGGGTCCTCCATTCACACTATGCTTACCATCCTGTCTGCCTGCCTGCCTATTGTCTAAATTCTACCATATTTTCCCTTCTCTCTCTTTCTTTCTCTCTCTCTCTCTCACCGTTCCTTCCTTCCCTCTCTCTCTCTTTCTTTCTCTCTCTCTCTCTCTCTCTCTCTCTCTCTCTCTCACCGTTCCTTCCTTCCCTCTCTCCCTCTCATACTCTTAAAATGTCGGTGCCCCTGTAATCAAGACTCCTTTTCCTCCCCTTCTTTTGACCACCTCCTTCTATCTTTTTATATGTATATATTTTTTAACCAAGCGTATGGTTGAAGAAAGAAGGTCAGTAGATAAGAAAATAGAGATAGAGTATAATTATTATAGATGCAAGTGTACGTTGAAATGTTATTTGTTCGTGATAGGTTTCTCCCTGTGTGTGTGTGTGTGTGTGTGTGTGTGTGTGTGTTGTTGATGTCGTGATTTACCACTAGCCTTGCTGCCAAATCAACCTGAGTACATGCCTTTCTCTCTCTCTCTCTCTCTCTCTCTCTCTCTCTCTCTCTCTCTCTCTCTCTCTCTCTTCTTTGTCGCGTGTTTGGTAATGTTGGTGATATTGACGGAGGGGAGGATCGTGTCTGTCTCTTTGTGTGTCTGCCTGTGTGTCTGTCTGTTTCTCTCTCTGTCTTATCATCTATCTGACCAGTTGTCTGTCTGTCTGTCTTATTTTCCTCTCTGTCTCTGTATATGTTTGTCTGTGTCTCTTTGTGTGTTGATGCCCGTCTCTACATATCCTATATTTATTATCTAAACTTGGCCAGGAAACACACCACCAGTACTTCGGTATGCAAGTAGGGGATTTTTTTTTTTTTTTTTTTGTAGGGTAGTGTGGTGAAAATCATTAGCCCTACAATTTTCCCACAACAAACCCCTTGCACTGCGATGGTATTGTATGGCCAACATGCGTGTCTCGCCTCCCTCCTCCTCTCTCATTTAAGGATTTTCACTACTTATATCCCTATCAGTCAGAGATTTTAAAGCTCTGTGTAGCAGGGTTGTGTGTGTGAACAGTGGGGCAGTAAAGTTCTGTGGCCACATCTGTCTGCTAAAGTCATCAAGTACAGTGTGGAAATATAAGCTTCACAGACTCGTAAATTAAAGAACTGGGCAGAGGTTTATTTATTATTTTTCCTCATGGATGAAAGTGTTGGTTGGTGTGATGGTTTTCCCTTATATTATCCTACACGAAATGCTGAGTGAGGTGATTTTTGCAGCCGACTGTACCTTTGTAAAAGCCTGATTCTCTCTCTCTCTCTCTCTCTCTCTCTCTCTCTCTCTCTCTCTCTCTCTCTCTCTCTCTCTCTCTCTCTCTCTCTCTCGCTCTCTCTCTCTCTCTCTCTCTCTCTCTCTCTCTCTCTCTCTCTCTCTCTCTCTCTCTCTCTTTCTATTCATGTTTGTGTTATATTTTACGTGGTTTTGCATAAGTCGTGCATTGAATCAAGCTGATAATTGCATGGCGAGTTTATAAGTTTATGCTTCTATTTTTAAATTTGGTTGAGAATATGATACAGCAATTTGTGTTGTTCGAAAATGCTAAAAACAAGTCCTAAGTTTTTTTTTAGTGTTTCAACTTTCTTTTACAGTTCTCCACTAGAATTAGGAAAGTATTTAACGATAATGATTTTAACGTTATGAATTATTGAATTAACTTTTTTTTGGATGTCGTCGTATTGCTTTCATTACTATTGATTTCCAGATATATTTTGCATTTTCCATAATTATCCTAATTATATTCATATTTATTCTGCTAGTAGAAACTGCTAAATTTACTTGAATTATTACCACTTCAAACCAATAAGCTGGGCGAGAGCAGCCAACCGTAATATTATTGCAATGAATAAGATTTAACTGTGAGAAAACGTTTTAATATCATGTTTGAAATCTCCTTCAAGTAAGCTAATCAATAAATCACTAGTGATTATAGACGTAATAGCTTTCATTATGTCATTAAATTAACCTCCATTTATATTTGACATCCCTTGGTAAGTAAATGTGATTCTGGCTGTCAGTTTGTGTGTCAATACAAGGGAAATTTAATTTGAGTTTAGTGGTTTGATATATTTTGTTGTTTTTCTCTTCTACATTTAGCTTTTAAGTTAAGGCATAGGGTATTTCCACACTAACTGAAGTATACTCGTATACACATTATCTTTAGACTAGAGACAATGGTATCAGAGTGCACCTGGGGTTACCAGGTATAAATAAATAAATATATAAATAAATATATATACTAACTTCATATTAATGTATATATTGTACTTGTAAAATTAAAATTGTTACATTCACAACAAACTTTTACATAATTTACATGATACACTACAATAGATACACTATAATAGATACACTATAATAGCTACACTATAATAGGAAATTCTGTGAGTTATCTTTCTGACTTCCCTGCTGCCATGCCTCTTCCACGAATTTCACTGTTTTTTTTGTGTGTGAACTAGTTGCTTACCCCCGCACTTTTCTGTTTCTCCGTGTATCCTGTTCCATTCCTTTTTACAACTAGCTTACCACCCCAGCCTTCTGTGCTCTTACAAAACTTTGCTCTTTATCACTTTTTCTCTGGTTTCTCCTCTTCCTTCTCCTCTGTACCCACCTCGTTGCTAACTCTTCATTTTCCCTTCGTATTTACCTCTTTGTCTTCCTCTCCTCCTCCTCCATCTTCTTTATCCCCTTCCCGCAAGCATTTTATTACGTCCTTTCCTCCTACATCACCTGATCCTCCTCCATCTCCTCCTCTCTCTCTCTCTACTCTCTCTCTCTCTCTCTCTCTCTCTCTCTCTCTCTCTCTCTCTCTCTCTCTCTCTCTCTGGTCTTCTTTTTCTCCCACATTCTCCTCCTCCTCACTGCATCTTCCACTCATTTCTTGGCTTTGAAAAACTTTTCGACTCTTTCAGTCTTAAGGGGCCCGGGCTGTGATGCAGTCAGAAAATTGGAGATACAGGAGTCCTTCAAATATTGTCACGAAGCACCACCTATATAGAAGGAGCTTGTTTCGTGACATGATTAGGAGGAATCAGAAGACTCCAAATTTCTGACACGATCACAGGGTCCTTAATTTAAGGCGAGAAGGGCCATCGTGGTAAGGATGCCAATGTGACTCTTATCTTTCCTTTTCTCTCTCTCGTGTGTGTGTGTGTGTGTGTGTGTAGGGGAGAGGTTGTAACTTGGCTATCATAGTCTTGTGGTTTCATTATGGAGTATAATATGTCCTGGTAATATGACGAATATACCTCCCCAGTAATCCTGCTTGTCGTAAAAGGTGACTAAAAGGGGTTTTCACCTCTCATGCTGTCCCTTTCCTTCCACCCTTCCTTTCTTCCTTTCCTCATTCTCTCCTTTCTTCCTTTCCTTCTTCTCTCCTTTCCTCCCTCTCCAGTATTCTTACTTGTTGTAAAAAGCGAGTAAAATGCACTTTTTCTTCTCAACTTGTCTTTTTTTTATTCATATGTTACCTTCTGTGCTTACTGACCAACTTCTCAATAAAATTCTTTCTCTGACACTATATGGCCTCGCTGTTGCGGCGCCTAATATCAATCAATTTTAAATAGATGGATAGATTGATAGATAAATAGATAGAGAAATTGATAGACAGATAGATAGATAAAGAGAGAGAGAGAGAGAGAGAGAGAGAGAGAGAGAGAGAGAGAGAGAGAGAGAGAGAGAGAGAGAGAGAGAGAGAGAGAGAGAGAGAGAGACCAGACATTTTTCCCAGTTGCATAAAGTGAAAATGTGTGAGAGAGAGAGAGAGAGAGGAGAGAGAGAGAGAGAGAGAGAGAGTGAGAGAACAAGGGAGATGGCAGGAGGAAGAGGAGCGTGATTTTACCTCGACCAATATTTACCTCAGCCTTGCTCTGCCTCCAACACCACCAACATGACCACCACTAGTACTACTACCACTACTACTATTACCACTACCACTGCCACCACTACCACTACTACTATCACCACTACCACTACCACCACTACCACTACTACTATCATCACTACCACTACCACTATCACCACTACTATCACCCCTACTACTACCACCACTACCACTCCCCCCACTACCACTACTACCACCAACATCACCACCCCTACTACCACCACCTCCACCACCATCACTGACAGCATTTATAATAACGCTAGGCTATATACCACTATCTCCACCATCACTATCACCACTACCACCACCATCACTATCACCACCACCACCACCACCACCACCACCACCACTACAATTATCAGCACATTTTTTTTTTCTTTTTTCTAATGAAGATAAGTTGATGAGTTTCCATAAATGAGTCGTTATCATTATAAAATATCATACTCACATTTACCACTTCACTCTCTTCCATTACTACACCATACTCACTATACCAAATTACACCACCATCACCACCACCACCATCTCTCTCTCTCTCTCTCTCACACACACACACACACACACAACAGAAAATACAAAGCGTCCCTGGTAGTGTGTGTGAGTGTTGGGTTTAGAGGCAGAACACGCAAGATAAATAATCCAGGTTCTTTGGTTGCCATGAAATTGTTGAGCAAATAGTAAGATCCAACTCGAAATTAGGAGAATAAAAACAGAGGCTGTGAAAAGTGGGGAAAGTGGGAAATATGGCCAGGAAATTGTGGGATGGATTGAGTTGCAGGTGCGTGAAGCGATATAAAATGTGGGATGGATTGAAGTATAGTGGCGAGAAGCGATAAAAAAAATTGGACAAGGGAATGTTTGATTAAAAAGTGGTCCAGGCATTGATGAAGGTAAAAAGTAGCCATACAGATTATACAGGTGGACATAGACAATATTCAAGGGTATAAAACATCAAAAATATCCATAAAACCTGTTTCATCAGCGGGACATTAATTGCCTGCAAGTATGTGGGGAAATAATGTAAGAGTTTGGGCGCCACTTCGGATCAAGTAAATCCCTTCCTTATTTTCAACTGTATCTCTATTTCGTTTTTTTTCTTTAAGCTTGGTGTCTTTCGTTTCTGTGTAAGTGGTACAGAATAAGGTCTTTCTTGCCTCGCACAGTCCTCTTTCTACTCTATTTTAAAGACTTACGAAGCAGATTGTACTGAAGGGAAAGATATGTATACATTTTTCATCCAAATTTTATATCCAGGACAATTTTGAATAGTCTGTAAGAGCTGCAACGGTATGCAGTATGTGACGGAAATATCGTTTACAATATTAGATAATCTTTAAGGATAGTTATTTGTTGTGGGCAAATTGAAGCCTTCTGAAACATCCAAACTCTGCTATAAAACACATCTCGAACTAGTACTAATATGGAGGGTTCCTGTTTCCTGGCCTTATATTGTAATTGGAGGAATAAATAACTTTCGAGATGAGCTACACTACTGACCTTTGACCAGAACTGCTATACAAGGATTGAATCGCTACTGTACAATCACCATCTAAATTTAGTCCCGTCACCTCTCCTGTTATTCATTATCATACACACAATGTTATTTCTTGAGCTTGTGTTAAAAGGATACAAATATGTAATAAACTTAATCATCTTATGTCAAGGTCATAAAGTGATTTTAACTTCAATGTTTTTGGTTATTTTCTTTATAATTTCAATATTATAGTTTTTGCATCTTTTTGATCATATGTTTTCTACTTATCCTTTTAATTATATATTTTTTAAATAATTGCTTGGAAACTATGATACAACACATTCAAGAAGAAAAACGAAATGGCGAGAAAGAGAAAAAGAAGAACTATATTTTTGTGTGTGAGAGAGAGAGAGAGAGAGAGAGAGAGAGAGAGAGAGAGAGAGAGAGAGAGAGAGAGAGAGTACCGAATCAGAGGGAACGAATACAAAGAGAAAGAAGTAAGAGAAGCTGAGGAGAACATACGAATACAAGAAGGAAGTGAACAAGGTCGAGAAAGAGATTTGTGGCTTGGTCTAGGCTGGCCGGGACGAGAAGAGGAGGACTTATTTAAAGCTCCCTCGTGTCTCGTTGTGAAAAATAACTGCTTCTTTATAGCCGCCTTCAGTGGCTTTACTTGGTGATGGATTTTTCCCTATACCGGAAACGAGAAGTGTGAATGATGTATTAGTTAGTCATGATATGAAGAGTGAGGAGTACAGTGGTCAGTCGGTTCATCTATTAAGGAACGCTGTGTTGTAGTATGAAAATTGGAGATAATTATATGAGTCCTTCAAATTTTGCCACAAAACCCCATCTACAACAGTACAGTATGTACAAGTTAGTTCGGTATGGGGTGGACGACCTTGGGCCTACATACAGCTTACATAGGCCACAATCATAATTATAATCTTTCAAACTACGGTACAAAACAGATCCTTTACTCATAATACATACACTAGCAATACAAAATATGCATCCAGCAGCCTTGCTTCGATCGAATAGCCTGATCGAGTGTATTATGGGAGCTCAAGCAAATATGAAACAGGATAAGCGTGTAATTGGATCACTAGTAGTATATACGTCAAATGATTCGAAACTTCAAC
Organism: Petrolisthes manimaculis; assembly: GCA_034508575.1. NCBI lineage: Eukaryota > Metazoa > Arthropoda > Malacostraca > Decapoda > Porcellanidae > Petrolisthes > Petrolisthes manimaculis. The sequence goes on along the minus strand of JAWZYT010003830.1, from coordinate 32,009 downwards.
AAGACTTGGATACAAATTTTGGATTGCGAGTTTATATTAAATAACATCCATATATATATATATATATACATACATACACACTCTCCCCATACATGCTGTACATCGTCGTCGCCGCCGCCGCACTCCCGCCGCCGATGTCGTCGCCGCCGCCGCCGTTTTTTTTTTTTTTTTTTTTAAATAATATATATATTTATTTTTTTAATAAAATTTTTTTATTATTATTTTTTTTTTTTGAATAATTAACTTATGATTATTTTGGTTCATTTTTAAAAAGTTGTCTTTTATTTTGTGTCATTTAAGGAAATATAGTTTCCGTAATTTGTTTAGCTTCTGCTTCCTGTCATTTCATTGCATTTTAAATGCTTTGAATGAAAGCGTTCAGTATATGAAGTAAAATTAATAGCTTTTAAAAGCCTGGCTAATCTTGCTACTTTTCTAGAGCAACGGATAAAAATCTAGCGGAAAACTAGCGCTGTCCGAGGCAAGTTCTAGCTTACAACATGCTGGAAAAGTAGCAACGCTGCAACACTGCCCAGGCATGCCTGATGCCGCATGCGCAACTCAGCGCCAGTGTTCGCGTGACTGCTGTGTGGGTTGGGTGCTCATATTATCCCCCCTACCATGTGTGCCATTTTGTGCCCCCCCCCCCCCCCCACCTTAACCCCTCAATAGCGCCCCTTAGCAATGTCCAGGAAGGCTACTACTACTAGGCATGATATTGTAGCGCCCCTTAGCAATGTCCAGGAAGGCTACTACTACTAGGCATGATATTGTGACAGTGATATCCTTGTTCAAAGTAAACCATGAGTTGAAGGAAATATCAACTGAGACTGTGTGGTGTGTGACAGTCAAGTGTTTAGTGACTCCTTAACGTTTTAGTGATGAAGGTGAAGATGATTTACCAGTACCTTAACCCAAGGTACTATCTATCTTAAAGTAGTTTCTAGGCAGTTTAAGACCTGACCTTCAATAACAGCACGGAAAATGATAAGAAAAAACCCGCGTTTGCTAAGTAATGTCTGATTACGGTGTGTGTAGCAAGAAGCCCTTCATGATGACTTGGGATTTAAAAGCTTCCGTACCAGACCAAAACCATTACTGACAGAGAAGCAAAAGAAGAATCGTGTTAGGTTTGTAATAAGTACTCTGTGTGTGGGACGTGGAAAATTGGAAAGGGGTGGTTTGGTCCGATGAAGTCACCTTTACTGTGACTGGGAACAGTTATGGTTAGTTATAAGTTAGGGTGTACCTGACACCTGACACCGACCCACACCTCCCTTAATACACAGTAAAGATAAATATGTACCTTTCCTGTCCCACTCCTCCCTCAATACACAGTAAAGATAGATAGGATAAGTACCCTGCATCACTTATGGTATGGGTAGGCTTCAGCTAATATGGTGTGTGGGAATTAGTAATTCTTCCTAAGAATGTAATGATGAACCAACACAATTATTTAGAACTACTTTGTGACTACCTACCTGATTCAATTGACAACATCAAGGCTATAATTTTTATGTAGGACGGAGCCCTTTGCCACATTGCCAAAAGTGTTAAACCAGTGGTTAAGGGATTGTGAAGTGTCTTATTTAGACCAAGGTTACAGTTCTCATGGTCCCTTGGCACACTTTCAAAAGTGTTTAAACAGTGGTTAATTAAGGGATTGTGAAGTGTCGTATTTCAGTGATTGGTCAAGTAATAGCCCTGATCTAAATCCGATCGAAAACCTTTGGTCCATCATGAAACAACGTTTGCGTGGATGTGAATAATACGTCATCAATACCCAAGCTGGAAGTTGCCATAAGGAATACTTGGGAAAATTTGTCCCTTGAAACCCTTCAAAACCTCTCTGAGGGTGTTCCTCACAGGCTCAAAGATTGACTGAAGAGGAAGGAGAATATTATCAAGTATTAGAACCAGTGGTGAGTGTTATTTGGCTTTATTTATGTACACAAACCAGTTTTGTTTTCCAGTTGGCGTCGGCGTCGACACCCTAGCGACCTAACTTTGCTCACAGACTACGGTACAGTAGGCTATAAATATTATGGAAGGACTTTGTTTCGTGGTATGGTCAAGAGGTATCAGAAGCCACCAAATTTTATATTCCATCATTGGGTCCTCAATGGCGAAATAGAAGGATCCTACTGTAAGTCCTACAAACTGTGCTTGGATTAGATAAGTATTGTACCTCGGCATGCGAATTTTGGATTTGCATTGTGTCAGACGGTGGCAGAATCGATGGCGGAGATGGATAGCATGCTGGATGAAATGAATGGTTAAGTTTTGCTATTCATTTGTGTTTTATATATAAATATTTAATTTTATATAAATTTGAAGAAAAAAGTACACTTTTTTTTTCATCTTTAGTTAATTGGCTATATAGCCTACATGTGTTTAAGCCCAGTTTATACATGCGCGAATAAGCTTCTGATGCAGTCACGAATAAGCGAAATTTCAAAAGCCGGAAACCTGGCAACCGAATTTTATATTTTTATCTATTGCTGCGATCTACCGCTGGTGCATCGCCAATTCATCTGTGGTTCATCTGAGGTATTATTAAGGTCTGTTTCCTTTATTCTCCGTAGTCTTAATATACAGTAGATATAATGGGGAACTGCCTTCTCTACAGCGGCAGTTGGCTCTGGAACACATAGAAACAGTGACGTCCTTCATCACAGATCCATACTGCCTCTACACTGATGGCTCATTGCAAATGGATGGTACAGCAGGTTGTGTCTTTTCTCACCTGACATGGAGTCACCTCCAGGGGGCTGGGTTGGCCGTCGTCTCTGTAACCACTCCAGCTCAACATTGTGTGAACTGTATGCCATTCTGGATGCTGTTAGTCTTGTTTGTCAACGTGGAGTGAATGCTACTACTGTTATTCAGCAGATGTCGTTTTTGGCTTTATTGCGTCATCGTAACTTGACTTAAATTTTTATGGGTGCCATCCCATGTAGGTTTACGTCACAGTGCTACAGTTGACAGACTCGCAAAGGAAGCCTGCCTGGTATTGGACGTCCTCTCTCCCTGACATGTTACATCTCTAGAGTCCTCTCCTCCCCAGCAGGGATGCAGAGAGACCCTTCAGCATCTCCATCACCCAATATGAGACTGTCTGCCGTCACAAATATTCCTACCGTCGTCGAGGCCTCATGGTTCGGAGGCCCAATGTTTGAGGCTTGGCTACCGGTGTATCATGCAATCGTGAGGACCATGCAGATGTGAGGACGAGAGATAAAGCAATTATAGCGAAATCTATTGGTTAGGTTAGGTTAGGTATAATAATTTTTTCTCTCTCGTCCTCACATCTGCACGGTCCTCACGATTGCATGATACACCGGCCACCGTAGCAGGTTGCTGGGATGGAGGGTGAGCCTCCCTTCACTGTGTGTCACATGCGTCCAGCGCCTCGTCCTAACACTATAGTGGTTTGTCGACATATCAAGCGGCAGGCCCGACACTTGCTGCCCCGGGGCCTGCCGCTTGATGTGTCGACAAACCACCAGGTTTTAGAATTTAGAGGAACTTTTGGTACGCCACCCTCGTTTTGGTTCATTTAAGTACAGTCATAATGTAAATATTTGTCTGTATTTTCATGTGGTCATTGGATTTTCATGGGTCCTGCCTACCCTTATGATTTGTTGTATGTCTTTTGATTGACGCCACGGCACAATAATAATAATAATAAAAATAAATAAATAGAGGAATGACTTGTCCTACAGAGTCTTACATTCTTATGGGGGTCTTCTTTCATCCTCAAATCAAAATCTGTCTCTCTTTGGAGATGGATTAAAAATATCGAGTGTGAAAGAGCTGGTGTGTGTGTGTGTGTGTGTGTGTGTGTGTGTGTTGCAGTTGGTAGTCAGGTCACCACCACCACCTGCCCTTCACACCCTCTATGCACCAGACCTGTCCAAATATCACAGTATTTTTTCCCATTTCTCCCTGCCATGTTCTTCTGTGTGTGTGTGTGTATGTGTGTTCTGTTCTGGTTCGGAGCATTGCTTCTCTATTTCCTGTGTGTGTTCCGTTCTCGTTCGTAGTATTGCCTTTCTGTTTCTTGTGTGTCTGTGTAGGTGTGTGTGTGTGTGTTTGTCATACTCATTCTTTTAATTTTTCATGTTTTTTTTTCATACACTGGTAATGTACTGTTAGCGTTGCCGTCAGTCTGTATTACTCACACTTGAGAGAGAGAGAGAGAGAGAGAGAGAGAGAGAGAGAGAGAGAGAGAGAGAGAGAGAGAGAGAGAGAGAGAGAGAGAAAGAGAGAGAGTGTACTCGTATTTTACCAGGAATATTTTTGTCCATTAAAATACGGTTTTTCTCTTTTCTCGATACCAAAACTTTTTTCAATATTCCCTCTGTTTTATGTTACAGTCGGACAAAATGGATAGACTGGTTGTTGTAAGACAGGCACAAAGACAGACATACAGACAGACACAAAGATAAATAGACGGTCAGAAGTGTGAAATGAATAATAACAGAGGGACAATAAGACCTAATTACTGTCTGACTGACGGTAAGACACACAAGCACTGCAACAACTAAAGATATGAAAAAAAATGGGGAAACACAGATTATTGTTTATATATAGTGACGTATATAGAGGGACAAACCGAGCAGAGTGAATATAAAACTCGTAAGGAAGGGAGGCAGGCAGGCATAGGGATAAAAGGATGAAGCAGATGTAATGAGATTCGAGGGGAGAGAGCCAGGGAAAGAAAGCACACAATTATATGGATTACAGTCGAGCAAAAATGGAGATGGATAGAACAGGAGGAGAGCGGGAGAGATAAAGAGGAGGTGACGCAGGGTAGAGGAAAATAACTAGAGAAAAAGTTGGTAATGAGATAAAATGGATTAGATTCTTTAAAAATATAATAAAAACCAGCCTGATTTAATTTTCATCAATTATTCTTATATTGTGTTTGTCCTACTATTTAGTGTAAATAATAGCCTAATTGTTATTTGTTTTACTTCGTGTTTGACTCTACATTGTAAAATAGAACCTGGTTTGTTGCAAAAGGGGATTAGGCTATATATATTTTTTGCTTTACATTGGCCTATTTGTGTTTAGTCTTGTTACTCAGACACTCATTCTCATGCACCCTTAATCCTATCCTCATCCACCTCCTCTTCCTCAATCCTATCTTCCTCCTCCTCCTCAATCCCATCTTCCTCCACCTCCTCCTCAATCCTATGTTCCTCCTCCACCTCCTCCTCAATCCCATCTTCCTCCACCTCCTCCTCAATCCTATGTTCCTCCTCCACCTCTTCCTCAATCCCATCTTCCTCCACCTCCTCCTCAATCCCATCTTCCTCCACCTCCTCCTCAATCCTATGTTCCTCCTCCACCTCCACCTCCTCACTCCCATCTTCCTCCACCTCCTCCTCAATCCTATCTTCTTCCTCCTCTCATTCCCCCACTTCCCCTCTCGCAACAAACTACATTTACTACAAAGTTGAAGTTACCCCTGCCAGTAATACTAAACATATGGCTAAAGTTATACCTCTAAACCTAAGGAGTAGTGTTATTGTCATTCCTTTTATCCTCACTAACACAAATGTCATCACTACACTCACAATCTATTTTTTTTTTTATCCAGGTCTTGTTGAAGTTTCGAATCAGTTGACATAATAATGAAACAATTACAAATCTTGACTTGTTTCATATTTGCTTGAGCTCGCTAAATTAATACTCGATCAGGTCATTCGAAGCAAACCTGGATACATAATTTGGATTCGACTGTATCAAACCCCAGCTGTTATCACCGTCACTGTTAATTTATTTATTTTTATTTATTATTTATTCACCCCTACAATTATCACTAGTGTTGTCTTCCTTCACGTAAACCGATAATTATTGCCTATAGGAATACGGGCAATCATCCACTCGCAAGGACCATTATTTTGATCTGGTACTGTTTGTGGGTTCTTTGTATACATCTTAACCTTGACCTCTATAGTCACGTTTACCTAGCCTAATCTTTCCACTGACTAATGTGCCATCAAAAGTTTATCTCGCATATTTCCCGTCATATTCTCCAGCCTCCATCAAAATCACATTATGGTAATTTCCCTGAGTACCTCCCTTGTACTGAGGTCCCCTAATGTAATTTGTTGGCTACTTTCCGAGAGTTTCACACACACACACACACACACACACACGCATGAACTACACACACACACACGCGCGGTTACACACATAGGTCCTACATACACACTAATTTTGTATAGGGCCTATACATCTTCGCACACAAGTACAGAAGTATATCAATGTTTATCCTTGAAAGGTGCATCACCAAGTATATGTTTGTGTGAGAAAATGCGAAGGAAAAACTAAGGAGAGCGTTAAAGGGGAGGGTACAATTTTGGCATTTTTGGAAATTATGATTCCTCCAAACTATTCCAAGCAACAGGACACCACTATATTTGTCCATTTGGTTCCGTTTCCTGGCATACTTTGGAGGAATCAAGGCACTCCAAATTGTTTGTGAATATCTACTGGCAGCCCATCAATTTAATGTTGTTAATTTTGTAAAACAGTTTGTCTGTTTGTTAGTAGGATTATGCAAAATATTATGACTGGATTGTTATTATATTTTTAACATAGGTGTACTTCAAGACTGGGAACAAACGATTAAATATTCGGGAGTCATAAGCTTCTAAATCTGTTAGGCTATGCTATTTAGAATGTTTTCCATCTAGCCTGTGTAAGAATTCCTGTGGCCAACTGTACTTATCGGTAAACACAGCAGCACAAACACATCCTCAAATACACACACACACACACACACACACACACACACACACACACTCCCTCAGAAATAATGGTGGGTCATTACTGAATATGTTCAATGAGACTCACCCAAAACACAACTTCCTGGTCACTCTTATTAAAGCTGAACACTCGGTGATTTTCTGGCCAAGTCTAGCGAAGGAGCTTTGTTTACTTTTTCATCCTCATTATTATTAATATTATATCAGTCGTCGTCATCATTATCCTCCTCCTCATCATCATTATCATCAAAATCATTATCGTCATCATCATCATCATTATCATCATTATTATCATCTCTATCATCCTCTCGTGAAGATATTTCCTAACCCTTGCCGTGCAGCCTAGTATAGGCTACTTTCACTCTAGGCTGCCTACGGTCCAACACCAACCTGCTCCTGCCAACTTAACAAGAATTTGTAACTTAATTTACTTTAGTTCACTTCTTTTCCGTTGTGGTTAAAATAGCCTCAATTTTGGTTTGTTCCGTAAACTGTGATATTATTTTACTTTACCGATATGGAAACATTAACTTGCTACGAAATTAATTCCCTTAGTACACTAAAGCAAAAGATAAAAAACTTATTGTTGTATCATATATCATCGTTATTTAACGAGTTATTATTCCTTTGAGAGGTGAGGATTTTGTTGCCACCCTGAATAATTAATTCCTTCTTTGCGAAGATTAGATGCAAATTAGGACTGGTAATTAAATTTAAAAAAACATCAAATCCATTAAAAAATTACCACATAATTAATTACTAACACTCACATTCTTCCTAAAAAAATACAAAGAAAAACACGCAGTTTTAAGAAAAAAGAACCATTTTACTTTTATCTATATCAATCTTTTTTTTATGGAAGAGTACAGAAGGACGTGCGTTGTGGCTTCAACATTCAATCCAAGCCAACAGTAGCCAGTGTAGCCTATTCTTCTGTTGTTGATTGCGTTTGGGGAGATTTTATGCTGTGTTGGGAATCAAATAATTATAATGAAAAATTCTCTTAAGCGTTTAGTCTCTTTTTGTCTCAACTGTGCCTACTTTACCACTCATTTATTTTTCATATCTTAACTGACTCTAATCTGATTCTTTCCTACGTTACAACAAGCCAGATGCCATAAAGTTATACTGAAATAATGTACTAGCTGCCTCTCATAGTTTGTAGGAATCAGTTACCTTCTATTTCACCCACAACAAAAAATAATAACCACCCATAATGGACTCAGATCTGTTGTGAATTATACATGCAATTGGATAAACGCTTGAGATTTTTAATATTATGCAGCGTTACACTTTTAAATTACTCTAATTAACTTTAATAAATATATCGCAAATATAATAATCTTGTTATTTCAGTTGCAAGAATTCGAATTTTCCAAGCTGAAAATTATACCTTAATGTTGTTTCGTAATTAAATATTGTCGCTAGATGAGTATCACAGTAGATTGTGCATAGGTTGTAGAGTAAGGAAAGTGTCAATTAAATAGCCTACGTGTATTAACCAAATCAGTTTGAAATTTAGTGTTTACAAAATTGCAACTAAACGCGAGTCCATGGGACATTCCTCAGCCAAGGTGAAACACATCATATATTTCAGAGGAAATTGCTCCGTGTTTTGCAAGACAATTTTTGTCGTGATATTCTTTAAGTTGTTACTCTGTCCATTTAGTGTTAAGGGAAGATTCTCTTATTGGTGAATCGGAAGGTCTGTGATTCCTCGTAACTATGTCAATACGTACGGGATCTGTTTCTTGGCCTAGTTTGAAGGCTTCACAGACCCTCCAATTCACCAACAAGCGAATCTCCCCTTAAGGTGCAGTGGAAAGGGCAGACGTCAGATGAAAGCGTAAACGTTCCCTTTATGAGCATCCAAATGACGAATAATACAAAGTCATTATAAATGTTACGACAGGAGTATACCGGTACTGTATACAGTATAATCCTTATCAAGTAGCCTAAATGAAGAAGCAGGAACCGAAATACCACCGGAGTTAAATTACAAAGTTGATGGAAATCCATGATAATCATTATGTATTGTATTTCATGTTGGAAGACAATCATTGAGGGGGAAAAGAGAAAGAAGTCTTGGGGAGGTTGGCAGAAAACAGAATTATTAAACTTTATGAAAGAAGGTTTAGGGGTATAATTATAGTTGATTCACTAAGTAGGCTATACATGATTGAAATGATAGATTGCTATTTATATACACACAATATTTAATTTGTAGGAAAACATACATAAGATAGGCCTATGCCAGAAATGTTTGGTGAAGAAAGTGTTTACAGGAATATGCTTCTGATTCCTCCAAACTTGTGACTACAAACAAATAGATTCTTCAGTAAACATGTAGACGATCTGTTTTGTAGCACAGTTTGGAGGAAGAAGTTATACCAGTTGATTCCCATAACATAAACCAACCTATAGTATGTGATACGTTCAAAGTCTGACATACAGTCGCGGTCAAATATAATCATCCAGGTAAGAGTTTGACAGCTTCTCTCTGTTTCTTAGATGATAAACTTTCCAATAAATAGGTTAACTACCAACTTTTAATTTACTACAAACAGCTAGGCTATGCACTACTTAAAACAATAACATCATATCTTGAACATGAAAACATTAGACAATAAATTAATTGAGATACCCTTATGTGGATGATTATTTTTGACCGCGACTGTACATGTAAAATAAAAATATATATAAAAGGCGACAGGTTTACCAAAAAATGATAACAATGGAGTTCAATGGGATTTATAATTGGTATTCAAAGCACACGAGGGTCACTGTTGGCAGAGATGACTGAGAGATTATTATTATTTTTTTTTTTTGCGTGAATATGCATCCTAAGTGATTTGAAACAAGGGGCTAATTATTATTCAGTGCAGATGCTTCATGCAACCGGTACTCACAGTCGTTCAGTATAAAAACAACAACAACAACAACAACAATAATTTGACACAGTGGCGTAATTTGTTTTTCTCTTAATCATAATTATATACAAGGGAGATTAAGGGGGGGGGGGGGTAGAGGGGTAGGGGACAGGCTTGAGGAGGGACTGGGGGTGGGTTTGTGGGAATAGGGGGACAGGCTTGGAGTGGATAGAAAGCCTGTAACCTATTCCAGCACTCCCCTAATCCCCCCCCAAGCCTGTCCCCCTACTCCTGCACCCCTTAAAACCTCCCCCCACACAATCCTAAACCCCCCGCGCGCCCCTAACCCCCTCCCAATAGTTTGGAGGATTCAGTTGCTCCAGATTTACCAACACAAGACTAACGTTTCAGACTCTAGCAAAATAATACGATACCACCTCCAGCCAAGAAGCTATTCGGTACAAAACATAATAATAATAATATGAATCTCCTATTAGTAACATTGAGGTGATTTGTTTTCTGGCATAGTTTGGAGGAATCAATATTGAACTCTCTAATTAACCAAACAGAGAGTCCTTCCTTAAAAGTTTGAAATTAAAGAGAAAAACATGACCTCTATTAACTCTCTCTCTCTCTCTCTCTCTCTCTCTCTCTCTCTCTCTCTCTCTCTCTCTCTCTCTCTCTCTCTCTCTCTCTCTCTCTCTTGTACATATACTCTTTCAGCATTTCCCTATCCTCCCCTCTTCCAATTTCACGCTATTCTGAATTCCTTCTTTCTCCCTCTCCGTGTTTTTTTTTTTATTGTCCGTCAGCCTGTCTGCTTCTCTTAATATTTCTTATTCTGTATGTCAGTAGGCTACGTGTGACTGGTTTTTTTTTCTGGTGTCAGTTAGGCCTACTTAGTTCGTCAATCAATGTTTCTCTATTAAATTTTTTTGCATTTTCATTCTATATCTCTGTTATTATTCTCTCTGTCTCTGTCTGTCTCTCTCTCACTCTAACTCCTTGTAACTCTCTCTTTCTTTCTTTCTCTCTTTCTTTCTCTCTCTCTCTCTCTTTCTCTCTCTCTCTCTCTCGTTAGCTTTCTGCAGCAAAAACATTTAAAGTCTCAGTAATGTGAATCAAACGTACCTTAAGTCTGCATCGCCTGTATGACTCTGAGGTATTAGATTCACACTCTAGAAAAATTATGGTATCAACCCATCAGACAGGAGTGTTAAGAGGTTAGGCCTATATACCGTATTTGGTGTTGAATAGACATAGGCCTACTCTATTTGTCACCCGGTGTAAGCTTAGCACGGGTCTGAAATATTTTCAGCTTTGTATTATCAGCGGGTTTACTACACCACCCATGGAGTGTAACGAGAAATATAGCCTGGTTACCTATGGGGAGTAGACTAGGCTATGTAAGGATGTGTGTTGGCTGGAAGGGGAGTCTGGGGATGAGAGATGGTTGCAGTGGTCTTTAAGGATGGTTGTGTTGTAATGCCATGAAATTGAAAGGTGTCTAAGGGTGCAAGGATGATAGAGTTGCCAGAAAGTGCCACGCTTTGATAGTTGCAAGAGGAGTGCCAGTGGCTGTAAGATGTCAAGGGGTGAAAGGTGATAGGGTGAGAAGAACCAGACATATCAGGGTGAGTGGGCTTTCCTTGTTAGAGGTGACAGGGAGTGAGAGGCGCCAGAATGTGAGAGGTGCCATGTGGTGAGGGGTACAAAGGTGAGAGGTGCCAGAGGTGCCTGAGTGGTAGGTGACAGTGGTGTCTGGGTTGGAGGTGCCAGGGGTGAGGGGTGCCTGGGTGAGAGGTGCCAGGGGTGGTGCCTAGGTGAGAGGTGGCAGGGGTCCTCCGGTGCTGGAGTATCATCTTTACCTTCCTCCCACCTCATTTCGCTCCGTCACGCACAGCTGCCCGGTGGGAGTTGCACTCTTGTGTTCTCTTCATGAGCGTGTGTGTCCGGGAACGTTTCTCTATTTGTTATTTTAGGAAGGGATGAATGTGTGGTGGTGAGAGTTTAAAGGCGAGAAATTTTTAACTTACGTTCTTTCACACTACAGTAACTTTTGATGAGTATTCACACACACACACACACACACACACACACACACACACACACACACACACACACACATACATATATTCCGAGTGAGCGTCCGCTTTCGCGAGCGATTCGAGTCTTCTAATTTTTCAGAAACTTTCTTGTCCCTGATTTTGGAAAGCTCTTTGGACTGGTGATCAACCTCAATTCTTGTGCCCCAGATTTTGGAAAATGTCCGAACCTAACTCCTCCTAGATCATATCAGATATCATCATCAAACTAATCAATGAAGGAGAGAAGAATTTGTCATTTCTTCTAATAAAGACTCGTAGCCTAATCTCGATAGGTTGGACGATCGAATCATCCTAAATGAATATCAGGCTTTATTGAGAAGGACAAAAAATGTAATATGGCCCCTTCTGTGTAACATAATAACTACACACTCTCTATGGGATTAATCAGATAATTATTTATATTACCATGTTCATACCATTATTCACTTGCTCTCTCTCTCTCTCTCTCTCTCTCTCTCTCTCTCTCTCTCTCTCTCTCTCTCTCAAACATTGTAACGAAACACAACCTACAGTACAGTCATGGTCAATAGTCCTGCAACACCTTCCAATGATCCGAAACTATATCTATTGTTCTGTGCAATACTACAATAGGCCTAGCCTAGTTCATAAGATCCACTCAAAAGGCTCGCATTTATTCACCAGGTTGCAGGACTTTTGACCATGACTGTACATCGAAGGAGTTAGCCTAGTTTCGTGACCTAGTGAGGGGGAATCAATAGTCACCAGTTAGGTCTAATATACGATCACAGATGAACCCTAACCTTCTTTTCCCTAGCTCCCTCTTCTTCCCTTCTCTTTTCCTGTGTTTTTTTGTGTGTGTTTTTCCTATTCCGTCCCCATTCCTTGTGCCGTGTAACCTATGTCCCTTTCCATTGCTTTCTCTGGTTCTCTCTATGTACTCTCCCTCCCCTCTTGCAATCTCACTATAAAATACCTCCCTCTCTTATTTTCTCTTCATTTTTCCTTCCTCCGTTTCTTTTAGGATATCTTCCTTCTCCTCTCACTCCTTCCTTTCCTTTCACCTTTGCTTTTTCTACGTGTCTGTCTATCTGTACTTTTTCTCTGACTCATTTTTTCTATTTTCTTTTCCAATGCCCACCTCCACTCTCTTCCGTTACTTTCCTTTATCCCTCGTTCTCCCATTATTGTTCATCCATTCTTTCCTTCCTAATCTATTATATATATACTCCCTTTATCTCATTCTACACTTCATTATTTATTCCTTCCCCTTTTCCCATTCCTCTATTTTTACTTTCTCATTGTATCCATACATTTTCAATCTTCCTTCACTCTCCCCTTTCCTCTTGCTCTCATTACTTATCTCCTCACCTTTCTTCCCTTTTACTCTATCCTCCCTTTATATCTTCCTCTTGTCTCTCTCTTATTCTCTCCTCATCTTTCCTATCGTTCCCTAAGCCTCTCCCTTTCAATTTTTTCACCGTCCTTCCTTTCCTTTTATTTGCTTCTTTTGTGATTGATGTCCCACCTTTCTTTACATTATTCTTCCTAGAGGATGTAGGTCTGCCTTCCTTTATTTTAACTTAAATAAATTAATCTTTCCTCCCCTTTCACTCTCCATTTTATTTCTCCTTCACTCTTATTTTCATTTATCTTTCCCTCCACCCAACAACAGTAATATTCCCAAAGAATACCCAATTATTTCGAAAGTGAATCAGATCAGATGACGTATAGTCCGGATTGTTCTTCATCATAGGTACCATATTTTTTCTGGTCATGTTGGGGACTCGTATGGTTGATGAGGGAAGATTGGAACACTTCTAACATGTGAAAGTTTCAAGGATAAAGGACCCCTGTGAGTGTGTACGAGACTTAGTGGCTTCTGATTCCTCCTGACTATGCCACGAAACAAGCTCCTTCAATATAGATGGTGTTTCTTGACAATGATTGAAGGACTCACTCACCTCCAAACTTCTGACTAAATCATATCACAGGGCTCTTTAAACAGATCGTAATTTTTCGCTTCTGTATTGACATGTAGGCCTAAATACTATCTTGATTAGGCCTAATTGTTTATAATTCGGAACAAGTCCAAACTCTAAGATGTTTTGTAAATCAGACCTCTGCCTCACACACACACACACGCACACACACACACACTCACACACACACACACACACACACACACACACACACACACACACACACACACACACACGCACACACACACACACACACACACACGCACACACACACACACACACACACACACACAGACACACACACACACACACACACACACACACACACACACACACACACACACACACACACACACACACACACACACACACACACACACACACACACACACACACACACACACACACACACACACACACACACACACACACACACACACACACACACACCTGACTCAGACCTAGGAGGCATTTTTTATTCTTCGTACGAATTCCAATTTTCTTTCAACTTCTTTTCTTCTATTTTCATCTCATTTTCTCTACTATTTTTCTATCACCTTCCTGTTCTCACATTCTTTTTTTTTTTTTTATTTCTTCCTTTGCAAGTTTTCCAGTTTGCCTTTTCTTTAATTTTTCCTCCTATTTTCCCCCTCTCCTTTCTTTTTCCTTAAATATTTTCTGTCCTTCTTTGGTAGATTTTTCCTTTCTCTTTTATTTTTCCTACTATTATTTCCCTTCCTTCTGTTCTGCCATTCTTTCTTTGAACTCACTTCTTTTCTCTTTGTATTTCGTTACTCATTACTTCATTATTCATTTCTCCATTATGCCCACCATCTGTTTTCTTTCATATTCCCTTTTTTATTCCTCTTCTCTCTTATTCCTTCTTATTCTTAGGCTCTCCCCCACCTCTCCTATTTTCATAACTCATCATCCACTCTCTTCCCCTAACTCCCTCCCTCCCTCCCTCCCTCCCTCCTCCCTACCTACCTACCTCCCTCCCTCCCTCCCTACCTACCTTCCTACCTACCTACCTACCTACCTCCCTCCCTTCCTACCTCACTCACTCACTCACTCCCCCCCTCCCTCCCTCCCTACTTACCTCTTCCTCCCTCATTTCATAATTCTCACATCTACTCTCCGTCTTTATTGCCTCTCTTTAACACTCTTTTTTATTTTTCTCTTTGCCATCCTTTTGACTACGTTTACTCTCTCTCTCTCTCTCTCTCTCTCTCTCTCTCTCTCTCTCTCTCTCTCTCTCTCTCTCTCTCTCTCTCTCTCTCTCTCTCTCTCTCTCTCTCTCTCTCTCTCTCTCTCTTCATTCGACTCGTATATATTTTTTTTTCACGATTAATTACTCCTTTGTTTCTCTCTCTATTTCCTCTTTTTCTTTCTTTCTTTCTTTCTCGGAGTTTTGCATGGTGTCCTTTTTTTATTTTCTCTCATTCTCCCCCCTTTATTGTCCGTCTGTCTCATTTGCCTCCATTTTTATTTCATTTCGCTATTCATTTCTTTAATTTCTCCCATTGTTCTTTCCTTTTCTTTTCAGTTTGTCTCAATATTCTTGATTTCTTGTATTTTATCATTATTTTATCATGTTTTATCTTTTTTTTTTTTTTTAGATTTCGTGCATTTTATTATTAATATATTTTTTTTTTATCCTAATGTTCATCTTTTTGTACAGTTGGCCACGGGAATTCTTACACAGACTAGCCAATATGGAAAGTGAGGTCAATAATAGTCTGGAAGGACTGCAATGAATGTGTGTGTGTGTGTGTGTGTGTGTGTGTGTGTGTGTGTGTGTGTGTGTGTGTGTGTGTCTCCATGATGTTTTTGGTGGGCTGTCGTCCAGAAACAGCATTTTCTTCAAATCTCGGGCTCCATTTTTATCATTTATCATCTTTATTTTGCTTTAGCATCATAATATTATCCTTTTATACTCTTTCTTGCTCCACCTTTCTCTCTCTCTTTTCCAATCCATCTTTATGCTTCTCTCACCATTCATCCCTTCATTTTCTCTTCTCACTTGATTTATCATTATCTTCCTTTCCCCTTCTTCTCGCCCTCACATAGGCTAATCATCTCCTTCTCTTCCTCCTTTCGCATATTTTATCCCTTATCTTCTTTTTCTTGTTATTTCACTTAATTAAGGAGTTACGAGTAGCCTATATACCTCCCAAGTAACCCTGCTTGTCGTAAAAGGGAACTAAATGAGACTTTCACTTTTCCAACTGTCCCTTTTCTTTATTTGTCATCTGTTACCTCTTGTGTCCCATGCACCTCTCAATCACCTTCTTCTTCCTCGGGCGCCATTTGACCTCGCTGTTCCGGCACCTAATATCAATCCATCCATCGTTTACTCTTTTCTCTCTTCATATAATAGTCTTTTCTTTCGTTCGTTTCCTTCCCTTCCTACTCTCTCTCTCTCTCTCTCTCTCTCTCTCTCTCTCTCTCTCTCTCTCTCTCTCTCTCTCTCTCTCTCTCACAAGGTCACCACTGAGTATTATCACACCCAGATATTTCCATTTTACACCAACTGGAGACCATTTTTAGAATTCTTTTTCCAATGTCGTAGTCCAATTATGGCAGTATTTTCCTTTCATTTTTTGCGCCATCCTGATTCACTTTAGCGGGAGATGCGATGCGAGGCCACATTTTGGATTTTGTCAACAATTCGAGTTCATTACCGTTCAAACCGGTTATAAAGAATGTCTCATATTCGTGCATTACCGTTCAAGAAGTTATAAAGAATGTCTGATATTCGTTCATTACCGTTCAGCGACTTAGTTTTGGCCTCAGCGGATCTGGTAACAGTTGCAGGTGGAGGGAAGGAGGGATGTGGGTGGGTGAGAAGGGGAGAAATGTGGGAGGGTAAAGAAGTAACAATGGTGTCAAGGAGCGTGTGTAGGTCTTTTGTATCTGAGCTGCGTAAAGGTTCCAAGGTTTTATAGAGTATGCAATGGATTGTGTAAAGAAGTTACGGCTATAGAAAATGGGTTGTGACAGCTTGAGATAGAACGAACTTCCCTTACCATCTCCAGGGAAACTGTTGTATTATTCTTAAAAATATTATGTATGTATGTATGTAATTGTGATAACAGCACAACATTTTACTTCCTACCCACCTAGGCTACTTTCTTTCTCTGATTTTCCTTCTATCTTGTATTCCTTCTCCTTTCTTTCTTTCATTCAACTTGTTCTCTTTTCTCGTCATCACATTTTATTTTGTATTTTTCACTACTTCTCATCTTCCCTCTTACACTTCCTCCCTCTTTCTTTCCACAACACGTATCGATAACATCCTGATACGCTGCTTTTATATACGGTGATCAAGGACGGATAAATGAAAATCATCCCTCGACAGTTAATTCCCACAACAAACACGAAACGTTTATTTTTAATTGGGCAGGAAGCTGACGGGTTTACATTTAAAAAAAACTCGTATTGGGTCATTGCAAAAAGTGAAACAAACCATCTATTTCATTTTCCAGGCAAACATGAACAAGCCTTCCCTCAAACTCCCCCCTCCCCCCTCCCCTCCAACTCCCCCCTCCCCCCCTCCCCATGTAAGGTCACCAGCAAAATATATCCTGTCACCTCATCTGTCTAACGGAGACCAGCGATATTCATAGATGCAAGAAAGTTAGCTGTTGACAAAAATGTGGATAATTCTGCCAACTGGACCCCCTGGGATAGGATAGGATAGGTTAGGTTAGGGGCTACGAATGCCTTCCCAGTATCCCCGCCTGCTTGTCGTAAAAAGAGACTAAAATTGGCTTTAACTTCTCCAACTGTCCTCCTCTTTTATAATTCTCACCGTATTTTATTCACCCGTCTGCTCGTTCTTACTCAATAATAGGGCATCAGAAATTCGAGTGGCAGTGTTGTTGCTTTCTCTTCACTTCTGCCAATCCCTATTCGAATTTATTTTGCCACCAGTCACTCCGAAAAGTTAAAATGTTTGTTCGCCAGTGTAAAAGCTTTAAATATCCCGAGTCGTGAGAGAAATGCTATTGTCGGTGAGTGAGTGAGGAGTTTATTCTTGTATGTTGTTGTTTGTATGTTGTTGTTGTTGTTGTTGTTGTTTGAGGAGTATTTCTACCCTACAATACATGACTGCCATAACAAATATAAGATAATATCGTACTTTTAGTTTAGTCTGCCTTAGAAATAAAAGTACTGCAGTAGACAATTTGTATTTTTTTTCTTTTGTGTTACACGAAGAGAGTAGACGTTTCAAAAATAAATTCTATAAGAAATCATTAATATGTTATAGATTTACAAAGAAATTTAGGTGTTATAAGTGGGGTACATCCACTATCTCTGTAAGGCTTTTCAGGGACCCCGTAATGTAGTCAGAAAATTGGAGGTTAGCGAGTCCTTCAAATATTGCCACGAAACACCACCTATATGGAAGGAGCTTGTTTCGTAGCATAGTCGGGAGGAATCAGAAGCCTCCAATTATCCTACATGAGCACAGGGTCCTTAATGTGCTCTGTTATTAACCAAATAGGCTACCGTACTTTTCTTAATAACAAATCAAGCCGTCACACAAGGAAACTGACGTACACATTTCCTAAGATGAGTTAGGCTATTAGGGATGCACAGTTGAGGATAGGATAGAAACAGACACACATCAAACTGACCATTGATGAGGCATAGAACGGGACGCGCCTCAAATAAAAAATAGGTCCTCAATACATACCCTGGTAACGTTATATTTTGTCCTATGCTCATTGAGGGGTTGACGCGCCTCTACACACCAAGTTATATCTTACCCGACGAGTCTCAGGTGTGTCTGTTTCATAACTGTACATTAATTAAAATTATACGGTACCATATATGTTTTTATGTTTTTCCTTCGTAGCAACAATGGGTTTCTGTACCACATTTCTTGAGGTCGAATCTGATTAACGTTTGGAAAGAATGAATTAATGGACCCTGTGATGTAGTCATAAAATTGGAGGTAAATGAGGTCTAGAAATATTGTCATAAAACACCACCAATATGGATTGATTGATTGATTGATATTAGGCGCCGCAACAGCCAAGTTATATGGCGCCCATCTATATGTAAGGAGCGCTCCGTGTTTCGTGGCATCGTCAGGAGAAATCTGAAGCCTCCAAGTTTCATACACAATCAAGGGGTCCTTTAAAGGTGTTTCATTTCTGAGTAATCGAAAGCCAATGAATGGCTTGTTGAAACAGTGATGGTTTCAGTACTCGTTCCCTCCGTTATAATAACCATCTGCTTCTGTCGTTTCTCATGCCAGATTTTCCTTCCATTCTTCACCTGTCCATTTCCTTCCACTTCTCCATCATCTTCTCCATCCTCCAACAGAGTTTTCCTGGTTTTGAGCGGTATTCTTTAATCCTCGTGCACATCTAAATCTCATGCCTACCAATATCTCTCCATGAACTTAAAAAAAAAAAAAGTCTAGCAACAACTATTAATCAAATGACAGTGTTGTCAAATTATAGACAACTATTTTGGTGCAAATAATACGGTATTGTATGTCACTTCGAAAATGCCACTCTGACTGACTTTTCCAGCTCAGTGTCGAGAGAGAAAGAGACACGACGCAACTTTTAATGACGATGGAACAGTCGTGAATTTGTGATCCAGATTTGTCCCCAGGCTGCTCAGAAGTTCTTGACACATCATTGAACTCTCTCCAGTCCAGTAGGCTACTCAATCCTGCCAGAATGAAAGGCAAGTGATACATCCAATCTGTGCTACAAAACGGATGCCTTTATTTTTATATTAAGGAGTACTATATAGTCTGTTTCCTGGCACCAACCCAATACCCCAACCCACCAATCCCTTACCTCTCTGTGCGTGTGCGTGGTGTCCGTAGAATTTGACATCCCGCTGAGTGTAGTGTCAGTAAAGTTTACACCTCGCGTGAAGGGGAAAAAAAAACTCCCAATATTTGATTAGGCCTTTAAGCTTTAAGTCTCTCAAATACATCTCGGCATTGTCACTTTACCATACAAGAATAACAACATCAACAACAATAACACTAATTATAACAATATATCTCGCTATAGCATGAAGGAAAGTGAACAAAAGTGAGTTTGTTGAAAAGTAGACAGTAATAATATTATCAACAAATTATAACTTGCTCACTTTTGTTCTTGTGAAAAGTTGCACACGGGGTCCAATTTAAAGCTAGGTATAGACGCAGCTGTTGAGGAGTGTATACACACACACACACACACACGCACAAATATATCTACATAAACAAAACACAGACACACACTCTTTTACACATACCGGTACATAGGCGCACACACTTCCTCAAAAACATGGTGTTTCAGAATGTTTGAAACCCATTATTTTATTATTACATCTCTTTATAATTCTTGTCTTCAACTTAATATTTTAAATAAGGTGAAAGTGCTCAGGAAACAAATCACCTCAATGTTATTAATATAATGGGGATCTGTTTCGTGACATAGTTGAAGGAGTCACTTGTGTTTCTATTAAATTAACCGATAGTGTATTTATTTTGTTTTCCTTTAATTTTTCTCTCCATTTAATATTACACCCCTCCTGCCTCTATCCATCAGAATTTCTCTCTCTCTCTCAAATATATATATATATATATATATATATAAAAAACTTTGTTTAAGCATTAGTTTTCGCTTCACTGCTTGGCCTATCTGCACAATCGTCAGTGAATGTAACCTCTCTCTCTCTTTCAGCTCACGTTCTTCACACGTCCATCTCCACTTCGTGTCAAGGTCAGTCTCGTTCTCTATTGATCTACTTGCCTATATTTTTTTCTTTTTTTTGTTCTCTTTCCTCGTCAGCATAATGAAAGGGATGACCATCTCTTCGATCCCACCAGGCTATCTGTCTGCCAATTATTTTATTAGCCCATCACTCTTCATTAGTTCTCAATCTGAGTAATAGAAATACAGATAGATGGTGATGGTGATGACTATGATGATAGATATTGCAGTAGTAATAATGATAATGACGCAGTGTATTATACAGTACATGTGATTGAGTGATATAGATTATAGAGCATAAGTTGGGTGGGAGACCGTGGGGATCGGGAGGGAAAAATAGTGGGATAGAGGGGTGGGGCGGTGTGGGTTCGCTGTCATAGAATAGGGAGGCCTGAGTGAGTAGGTTGTGCTAAATGGATTAGGAATGGATCCAGCCTCCTGATTGGACTCGGGGTGGAGTCAGGGTCTTGGTGGGCAAGGGAAGGAAGGATGTGTGGAGTGATCGTAAATTTATATGGGTTAGTGTTTTGTGAATAATAACAATATATTTGAAACTGCAAGGTCGCTTCTAGTACAGTACAGTAGGTTTGAGATTTTTTTTTTTTTTTTTTTTTTTTTTTTTTTTTTTTTTTTTTTTTACTGATCCAGATAATAGGGCTTTGAAACTTATTATGAATACCACAAGTTGGATCACAAATACTTACACCCGATGGTTGTCTTTTGGGTGTGTACAACCTAGATTATCATGACTAGGAATACCACCACTAGTCCAAGATATATATATGACTTGGATATTGTGCTTTATAATCGTTCCTGCATAATTGATTGATTGATATTCGGCGCCGCAACTTCATACGACGCAAGTTCCGGTATTAAGTAGCAACAAAAATAGTATAGGCCTACAGCTGAGAAATTTGATGCATACTTTATTCTGTCAATTTGATTATAAGGATGATCAACTTTGTCATAGAGAGCAGTTAGGATTTTGTACTGGTTTAATCTGGTTCTATTTCTGTTTGTTAGCATCATTAATTAAATCTCTATAATAATAATAATAATAATAATAATAATAATAATAATACCATAAGTATATGTGTGCCAAACACACACACAAAAATCGTTACCATTAAAATCACTGCAATAATAATAATAATAATACCATCATAAAATGTATGACAAAACACAAAAATAAATCGTTATCATCATTAAATCCCTGTAATAATAATAATGATAATAATAATAAAAATAATAAAAATAATAAAAATAATAAAAATAATAATAATAATAATAATAATAATAATAATAATAATAATAATAATAGCATCACTAAATGTGTAACAAGACATAAACCAAAACTCGTGTATCCTGCGTCTTGTTCACGCCTTGACAATTCCAGGATATGAATCCGTCAGAGCGAAACATTCGATTTTCCTCCTAGTCTCCTTGTAAAGGCCTGAAAATACCTTAAAAATTCCGATAGGGAAATTCGTTTTTCCAGAATTTCCTCCATCAATTGTTTATTGGATATTATTGGGAGTTAAGAGGAAGGACACATAAAGCAATGCAAGTACAGACCTCATTATTTTCTTGTTAAGTGATTGATTGATTTATTGATTGATTGATATTATAGGAGCCGCAACAGCGTGGTAATATAGCAGCAGGAGAAAGAGATGGAGAGGTGAGATAGCAAGCAAAAAAGAAATAGAAAGAAATGAGTAATAGATGAAGAACTGAAATGGAGTGGCATGGGCCGAAGGGGTGCCAAACCCCTTTTAAGTATTGCCCACATCACTACAGGCAATAACCACCTACGGGGTCTTACTAAGTGAATAGGGAGATAATTTACGATAGAGGAAAAAATAAAGGAACTATTCTGGGATCTGGCGTTGGAGCAAGAAAAAAGATAACGAAATATTTGTAAAGATTGATAAATGACTACAATCGAGATATTATCAACACAAATTCAGTTCAGATGAAAGATATAAGTAGAAAAAGCATGTGAATCTGTAGAGTGGCATGAATATGAAAAATGTAGAGTAGGCTAAGAGCAGTAGAGATTGATATGCTGAGAAGTGACTGTAGGCTATGCTATAATCTGAAGAACTAGCTGGCTTAGAAATAGTAAAATCCGCAAAAAATATGGTGTGAACAAATTACTGGATCAAGGAGTAGACGCCGTAGGATGGTAGTACTGGAATCAGACATTTAAAAAGTCCCTATATTTACTCACAATTTATTCCAACAAGAAACAAAATAAAACAGACGAGCTACCATACTGAACAGATAAAACATATAGCCTATCCACCAAGGCAGTCATCTATTCGTTTACAATTTCATTCAAGTTGTAAAAAAACTACACACCAGTAAGAGTATAAACCAAATAACAGAAAAATAAAGTCCTTACATTTACTCACAATATATTTCAAACAGGAAAAACACACACAATAGTAAGACGATAAATTATCACTAGAAGTAGATAAAATATTACTACGTTCTCTCACAAATTACATCAAACAAGTAACATAAAACCAACAGAGGGTGTGGGACGGTAACCCTGGAAACGAACAGAGAAACAAACAAGAAGATCCCGACACCCCGAAGTCCCCAGAATTTCCTGGCAGTAATTACCAGCACACACATCCCGTCCCCCAGCTGCCACGGCCTCGCTAATGGACTGAAATGCACTGATGAGCGCTCATTTCGATTGGGGCAGCGCAGCGAATATTGGAAAAAATAGATAAGAGCAGCGGAGAAAATGTAATCTGGCTTGAAGCTGTTTCGCATGATCATGAATTTCGTATTCATATCTAGACCTTCATTTTGATATGTTGTTAGTAAAGAATGTTTATTGGTACATATTTATGTAAATGAAACCGAGAAGAGAAGTAATCGTAAACATCGAAAAGAATTGTATAGAATGGGAATTATTATTGCCTGCTTAGGAATTCGTGGTACAGTACTTATAGTCGAGGAGGTGAAAGATGCTCAGTTCTTGGCAATATGAAATGTCTTTGTGACCAATAATATATACCAGGGACAGAAACTATGATGTGGGTTGGTGACGATAAGCAAATTCCGGACAAAAGTCACTGGTTACTGGAGAGGGACAAGTATATTTTACCTCGGCTGTATCACGAATTCCTGTACCCAACTGTACATTGAAGAAGCGAAAGGATGAGTGTGGGGAGAGTCGAAACATTTTTAGTTTAATACGTTAGAGAAAGTGATGGTTGGGAAAACTGGGTGTAAACACAGTGATAATGCTAACTTTTATACTGGTGTTAAAATGTCTGTGTGTACTGCATAGCCTAACTATATAACTGCAGTCAGAGGTTCTTATGTTGGATAGATTTATGTAATATATGCCTGAGTCCCTGTCATGCATGATCAAACAATACCCGGCAGCATTATTACACTCTGTATACTGACTCGGCACCATCTAACCCAGTTACCCAATCAGCAGATAATAATATTCTTCTGTTAGAATGGGTTCTATGGGAGCCTCCCCTTCGGACCCGAGCCGATCCCTTTCCTCTCTTAAACTGTCCCACTTCTTCCTTTTCCTTCGTGCTTAATGTTCATTCCTCTCTCTCTCTCTCTCTCTCTCTTTCTCTCTCTCGTAATCGTAACTACAACGTCTTATTAGTTACGGTAACCACAATCTTGTAGAGTTTTTCTGCTCTACATTATCTAATAAAGGTTTGCTCGTGCTGTGAGTGTTGACTTAAAATCCACTCCACAAATGAAACTGTCATAGGGAGTGAAGGAATGGGAGGTGTGAGGCGCAGAACACAGAACACATAACATGGACTTGGGTGGAGGATGGGGCTTGGCCAGGGAGGGGTACATATCTTGGGGAAAATAAAAACTGTCAGGTTAGTAGTGTGAGTGCAATGAAGTTTTAATTTCTGTAAGAAGGAGTGGAGAAGAAAGAGAAAAAAAGAGAGGAGGAGGAGGAGGAAGAGGAGGAGGAGGAGAACAGAAAGAGAGGAGGAGGAGGAGGAGGAGAACAGAAAGTAAGAGAAGAAAGGAGAAGCACAAACGTTAAGAATGCGTAGGTATCTCTCTCTATTCTGCGTTTTCTCTTCGCCGACCATCGAGGCTTGATAATAAATAAACTTCCAGCCAATAAACGTACCTCTTCTCTGCAATCTACAACCAACATTCTTTCTTCCGCTATGGTCGATTAAAATCATAACCACAAACATCCAGAGCACAGTTGTAATTCCAGATCCGTTACTGTGGCTTTCCTGCAGCCATTCAATAACTTAATATCGAAGACAGGACAGAACGGAACGGGGCGAGGCGAGACGGGAAAGAGCAAAGCAATTTATATAGGACCTACTGTAGCTTATCATGGTATTGTAAAGCTAGGCAGGGGAGACCAGAATAAAGGCACTACATAAAAGGAATGGACCGTACGGGGGTAATAGGAGGCAAGGCAGAGGGAGACAATTAAGGTAACACAATAAAAACAGAGTCCACAATATACTCCATCATTCTGATATTAGCTGTCTTTCGTAATATACACAATGATTGGGTTAGAATTATGCATGAACGTATGGTATAGGAGTCAATGTTAACCCTTTACTTGGACTTGGAAAAACTCGACCCTCAACATCACTGTTATATGGGGTGGGACATTTGTTTTAGGGAGTTTCTTTACCTCAATTGGGTCCCATTTACCATATAACACATCTTGATCTAGTAATGAAAGAGGGTTGTGAATGAACAATAGTAAAATATGTGGTAACAAAAATGAATTGGTTGATGAGTTGCCAGGAATTTTGAATCATAATGTAACAAAATGATTAAGCAAGAGAGCATTATGTCAACGAAAGATGTGTGCTAGAGTATAGGCCTAGACGGACTCCATAGAATTGTACTACAGTTCTTATACAGTCCAGTCAGACGTCACAGAGTTACCCAGTGTCGTGTGGATGGCACGAGTAACAACACAACACATTATCCTGAAATACTACAATAAAAGGGTTTGGTAGTTAACACCATACTGTAACTAATATTAGGTTCACCCCTCTACGTAGTGGTATTTAACGTAGTGTTATCACAGTTATTATATACATATATGAGTGTTGATTATCTTTCAATTATTGGACATCATATACTTGACATTTCATATATACTCACATTATTACCAGATCTGTGACCCTACACCAAATCTATACACCTGTTCGTCCCTAACGAACAGGGTCAGGCATCTGTACCTTCTCGACACAATGGCCACTATTAAGTGTCGAAGAAGTGTCACGGTAACTGGTAGACGTTCGTTCCTGACCCTTGACGGCATCAGTTACATCTCTTCCTGACTGACAACCTGCCACCGACCATGTTGTCCCCTGTCTGCCGCCCATTCCAATCCTTATCTGACGGACCTCTGTGGAGCTGTCCCTGCTGCAGGAGGAAGACGCCCGGGTGCAGATGTTACGTTTATTAGTGGTTCAGCCTCACCACTCTCTCAGTAATTATTCCTGGGTCCACTCCCTGGCTTGGTCCACAGCCCCAGGGGGTCACTTCCACACTATAGGACGACCAGCACGTGTCCCTCCCGTCATCAAACCCAAGGGTATGGTTTGTCAAATCTTAAGACAACAGCGACATAACCTACATATCGGTGATGGTAAATAAAGTACTGGACGAGGATATAGTGTCATCTCAAAATGGATGTTATATATGGAATAACAATGTGTGTTACAATTCCAAGAAATAGTTATCTCCTCCGTCCGGTAAGTCTATGTGATTAATTACTCGGCCACTTGTAAAGGCTTCCCCTTCATGGAGAACTTAAAAACTTCCAACGACAAGAGAACTAATACATATTAATATATACAGGGTGTCTCGTGAGTTGTAGTGGAGCCGAAGGGAGATGAAATATTATGTAATTCTAAGAAATACACTTGCATAATCTTTTATCTCCTTTCGGCTCCGCTACAACTTGCGAGACACTCTGTATAAGAAAGTTAAAGTGTAGTGTTACCTGCCACTCCCTTCATGTGTTATCTGTGTACAATTGTGTGAACTCTACTACGCGCCACCAGCCAAGAAAACAGACCCTACATCCATTATTAGTCTGTGATATCGTGTATCCCTACATGTCTATATTGTGTCAGTGATATTGTGTTACTACGCCAATGTTTCTACCTGTGTAAACGACAGTGTTATATAGTGTGTATATAGGCTACAGCAACAGTACTACTGTGTATAACACCAATGATATCGCGTGTTTTACAATTATAACTATACAGTCCCTCAGACTATAGACCAGATTTCTAGAATCAGATCCCTTAACTCAGGTAAACATCATTGCCTCCAGACAAACGTGTTCTTTGTATTTTATAATAATAAAGCCATCAATCCTGTTGTTTTATTGTCCTGATGATCTGGAATACAAGCTGGGTATAATTCTCTCCTCCTATGAACTTTACTACTGGGAAGAACAATTAAATTACTGAATGGTTCATTATAACAAAAAATACTCATTCATACAAACAAACATATACAGTACATACACACAAGCTCATGTATACACACAAACCTATGCATACACATCCTTACCCATTCTCACTCGGATATCAGCGTTCAACTTTCTCTTTACGATAATACTCGAAACTCTGACTGCATGAAACTTACTGTATGTGTGACCAATAACTTCTCAATTCTCTTGTATACATTCATAAGTAATGCTGAGCCTCTGAGGTTCTATCGTATGGGGTTGCTCCATTCTTATTTATCCATCCTTTCGTCCCCTTCTTCCTACACTTCATTCCTTTTCAGTCATGCGTGTAGCAGTGACGTTTTTACACCGTTACCAAATCTGAGCCACTACTCGCCACATGTCGTCGTGTCTCTGTAATTACATTCGACTGACTGTACAGTGCATGTTGTATGGTAATGAACCTGTCTTGGAACCTGTTATGTTCATCATCTGTATTCATAGTGAGAGGCAATCTTGGACCAATGGTAATTCTACAGGGTCCTATACACGCTCAGTGACCCTAAACAAACACACTGCACAAACTGGCTTGCACATTGCAGCTTGTACGTATGTGGGGGGGGGGGGTAGTTTGTGGAGCTGTACAGGCCACAAACTATACCCCATCATTTTTACAAACAGCACTATGCACTATGCTAAGCGGTTTGTGCAGTGTGTTTGCTTAGTGCCAATGAGTGTGTATGGGGGCCTAAGATTTTGTATTGTACTGTCTGGAATTCTTGTGTTCGTGTTTAGGGTACCGTACCGTACCGATGAATAATACAGGATAAGTAGGGTATGTTTTTTACTAGCTAGAGTTAGGCTGTTCACAATAATGCCAAAATCTCACGACAAGAGGAACAGTCGTATTATGTTTAAAGGATCCTGTGATGTAGTCAGAAAATTGGAGGTAAATGAGTCCTTCAAATATTGCCACGAAACACCAACTAAATAGAAGAAGCTTATTTCGTGGCATGGTCAGGTGGAATCAGAAGAAACCAATTTTCATACACAATCACAGGGTAAGGTAATTAGGGTAATATATTTCATTACCATCCCATGGGATATGAAGTGTATTCACATATTTTGCAATTGTTATTGAGAATAATTGTATATTCTTTCTTCAGTGTTGTTCTTTACTTTTTCATTAACTTTTCTCTTCGAAATTATTAAATCTCGTGACCTCATTTTACACTAGCAAATTGGTTGTTTGTTGTGTAGCCATTTTTGGCGACTTATATGATTAGACTAAATATATAGATACACATACAGCCTTGTAGTGTGTCGTAAAAGGCGACTAAAAGGGGCTTTCCCTTTTCCAACTGTTACCTTTTGTGCTTACTGTCCCACATCTAAATCGTCTTCTTCCTCAGGCGCCATATGACTTCTCTGTTGCGGCGCCTAATTTCAATCAATCAATCAACCTTGTCGTGGTTTCCTCGTATAGAATATATTCATATAGACATGGAGGTGTGGTACTGACACATTGGTAGGGAAAGACCTGCTAACGTGTGAAATGGAGAAACAGTTTCTGAAAGAGAAAAATACATATGTAGGTAATGGATAAAGGGAATGTGAGTGACTGCGAGTGTATGAGAGTGGGAATGGGAGAGGGAAAGAGAGAGAAGGCAGAGGGGAATATAAATATTTGGATGCATAAGTCATGAACATTGAATATGAGTGACAGAGGGAGAATGAAGGATGAAAAAGGTGTTAGTGAGATTGAGGATCAGAAGATGGCAAATAAAGAGACAAGGGGAAGAGAGGGGAAGGGGGAAGGGGGAAGTTAGGAAGGGTAAGGAATAAACACAGAGGGAGGAGGACAGAGGTAGAGAAAGGAGTAGAAGAGAGCGTTAGGCAAGTAGGGAACCAGGTATATAGGAAAGCAAATAGCGAAGGTAGGTAAAGGAAAAGGAAAGTTAGATAGACTGGAAATGGTGGAAGGATACATTGTCACCTTGGCAAATGATCTCTCTCTCTCTCTCTCTCTCTCTCTCTCTCTCTCTCTCTCTCTCTCTCTCTCTCGATACATATTATACTGTATAAATATATATATATATATTTTATTGGGTAAAATGTGTTGCTAACTAAAGGGCTTAGAAAAGAAGTTAACTATTTTGATCATTTATATGTGAAGGAGCCCACTGTGCTAATTATGGGTTCTGGCTCTGATGTCCTACAGGGGATATATTGTTGATGAGACCCAACATGTATAGTAGGCCTATAGGGCGGCAATGGTGAACCAGAGATTTTTTATTTTTTATGAATTCAACATTACTCTTTAACATTTTTGTTTTCATGTTAAAATAAGTTATTCCTCAGTTTAGCGTAAGTTACATCATCATATAACAATTCATTCATTTGAGGAAAAAAAAATAAAACACATTTGATTAGTCAGCTTTAGTGATGTGTAAATCACTGTCATTTTTTTAAAAGACTTTGAATCTCCTGGTGAATCTTATAGGACAATATGATACGAGACGATTTCAAAGATTATAACACTCTTTCCCCGTGAACCCACTGCCAGATTAGTAATAGATTTTATTCATATGAAATAAGTTACTGTATCACAGATTCACGAAATAAAAGTTTAAGTCAGTGTGAGTGTGCCTATTTATTTATCTATCAATCTATGATATATATACGGTATATATATAATGAGTATGTGCTCGACAAAGTTGGGTTCCATAACGTAAATTATTAAACGAAACAGAATGGCCAGAGGCGCTAGGGAATACGGTACAGGAACTCTGAAAATCATTCCATCTTTACGTAATATATTATCGGCTTGACTTACACAACGTCAACTCTATTCTCAAGGACAAGAGAATGATGAGGTTCAGTTTTTGTATTTGTACATAACGAAAAGCTGATTAAATTGAGTAGATGTCGATGTAATGATTAAACTAGTGTTCAGGGACATAACAACACGTAATAATAGAATGACAACTGTTACGTCACCATGATGTAACACCCTTATAAAACCCAAAAGACAATATTTGATAACCTGTATTAAATTCAACACAATTGGATATAGAGAGCTGTGAGTGGGTAGTCCAATATGCCAGCTGCTCCAATCTGTTAAAAGTATACTCCCCTTAAGATCAAGGTTCCCGGTTCTTCACGTATAAATCGTATTCTTATGTCGTTTTCACACAAGATTTCTGTTCCCTCTCCTCCTTCCCTCCCGTGGCTCCCTTCTCCTTTGTGACTAGCCTACATGGTCTTTCTGGCATAGTACAGGCTTTATACTGTATTTTGCTATATACCCAGTCCTCCTTTTGTGACTCCCCTCTCCCCTACCAATATACGAGCAGATTCCTGGGTATTAGCCCTCACAAAAGTATTCTCTCTCACTCTCTATCTCACTCCCTCACGCGGTCTGTGTCCTTCTCTCTCTCTCTCTCTCTCTCTCTCTCTCTCTCTGTATGTCTGTCTGCCTTCTCTCTCTCTCTGTCTGTCTGTCTGTCTCTCTGTCTCTCTCTCTGTCTGTCTGTCTCTCTGTCTCTGTCTCTCTGTCTGTCTGTCTCTGTCTCTGTCTCTCTGTCTGTCTGTCTTCTCTCTTCTCTCTGTCTGACTGTCTTCTCTCTCTCTCTCTCTCTCTCTCTCTCTCTCTCTCTCTCTCTCTCTCTCTCTCTCTCTCTCTCTCTCTCTCTCTCTCTCTCTCTCTCTCTCTCTCTCTCTCTCTCTCTCTCTCTCTCTCTAATGCAGACACCAGGCATTGGCCTCCCCTGTGTTGTCCAAGATGTCCCCCTCCCACCTCTCGTCTCACTGGTAACCTGTTTGTTGAGAAAAGGAGGAGCGAAGAGTATGAAACGAAAAATGGCAACGGAAGGAGAATAAAGGAAAGCAACAAAGAAAGAGAAGGTTGAGAAGGTTTGGCAAAGTGGAAAAGGAATGAAGAGTAAGAAGGAAGAGAGGAAGCAAATTAGTGGAGGAGGAACAGGAGTGAGAAGTGATTAGGACTGGAGAACAGAAAATACTAAGATAAAATAGATTCAAATAGATTAAGAAATAATTAAAAATATAATCAAATTTAAAATAAAAGATTGGAGGAGAATGGAGTGAGTGGGATGAGTGGAATTAGGATTATAGAGGAGTGAAAAAATAAAGGGTTTGAGAGAAGAGTATAGAATGGAAGACTGTAAGAGAATGGAATAAAGAGTATAAAATAGGAATGCAAAGAATGAGAGAGTGGAAACAGGGCACGGAGGAAGGAGTATGTGAGAGAGTAAAGAGTAGTGGAGGAAGGAGTATGTGAGAGAGTAAAGAGTAGTGGAGGAAGGAGTATGTGAGAGAGTAAAGAGTAGTGGAGGAAGGAGTATGTGAGAGAGTAAAGAGTAGTGGAGGAAGGAGTATGTGAGAGAGTAAAGAGTAGTGGAGGAAGGAGTATGTGAGAGAGTAAAGAGTAGTGGAGGAAGGAGTATGTGAGAGAGTAAAGAGTAGTGGAGGAAGGAGTATGTGAGAGAGTAAAGAGTAGTGGAGGAAGGAGTATGTGAGAGAGTAAAGAGTAGTGGAGGAAGGAGTATGTGAGAAAGTAAAGAGTAGTGGAGGAAGGAGTATGTGAGAGAGTAAAGAGTAGTGGAGGAAGGAGTATGTGAGAAAGTAAAGAGTAGTGGAGGAAGGAGTATGTGAGAGAGTAAAGAGTAGTGGAGGAAGGAGTATGTGAGAAAGTAAAGAGTAGTGGAGGAAGGAGTATGTGAGAGAGTAAAGAGTAGTGGAGGAAGGAGTATGTGAGAGAGTAAAGAGTAGTGGAGGAAGGAGTATGTGAGAGAGTAAAGAGTAGTGGAGGAAGGAGTATGTGAGAGAGTAAAGAGTAGTGGAGGAAGGAGTATGTGAGAGAGTAAAGAGTAGTGGAGGAAGGAGTATGTGAGAGAGTAAAGAGTAAGTGGAGGAAGGAGTATGTGAGAGAGTAAAGAGTAGTGGAGGAAGGAGTATGTGAGAGAGTAAAGAGTAGGGAGGAGAGTATGTGAGAGAGTAAGAGTAGTGGAGGGAAGGAGAATGTGAGAGAGTAAAGAGAGTAGTGGAGGAAGGAAGTATGTGAGAGAGTAAAGAGTATGGGAGGAAGAGAGAGTAAAGAGTTAG